>JAUKWC010046609.1:0-45517 GCA_032356245.1 Endocladia muricata | reverse complement strand
CTAGTTGATAGAGTTGGGTGATTGTGCTTCTCGACGGATAACTGCTCTACGAACAACTAGCAGCACGCGCCTACGTGGAAAACGTACTAGAAGCAAAGCATACCACAAAGCACTTTGTGCACAGCGAGCTGGGTGCGATATCGGTTTGTATGGGCAGAACTAGCCGATTTCTAAGTTGCAGCAGTTGCCAGCACACGGAGCATAGATTTCAGCAATGTAAAAACTCTCTGATGACCGTTTAGCGATACATTAACATGGGCTACTGTGTCGCCATTGGTTAGTTTGAGTTAAGTTTTGCATCACCGACGTACCGTTATACGCAGTTTCCGTGCGCATGAGAAGTACGGACATTCTTTAGGGCTGTTTCATGCGGCAGATACCCTGCATATCCGAAGTTTTAGTATCCACTCGTCTAGTTTGTACTAGAATTACATGTGTCTGTAGTCTGCGGCCTAGCATGAGCAGAATCCGTGACCGCTCGATGTTCATTACGTTCATTATACCCTCGGAACATTGAGGTACGGATGATGGAGATAGGATCTAGAATACGTGAATCCGTCTCGACACGAAAACGAGTATAGACGGCCATTAACATACACCGGAATTGTGTCTGTCTAGTCTTAAAACGCAGTGGCAGTTAGAGTACAGGCATATGGAGGGGTGCCAGTACGAAGACGGAAATTTCTGTCGGGAAGAGACCTGGTCGTAGAGGTCCATTGGGATATCATACAAGAAGTGGTACTGTAATACTGTTGATTGCGCATTGTATTACAGACCGTCCGAAAACGCCTTGAAATACCAGCTGCACTGCTCCTTTGATTCCGACAGCAGGTCAGTACTTCCTTCGGGCGCATTAGCATGGGTACCGTTCTACGTCTACTGAGATTTTTGGAATTCCATGGAAGGTTGATTGAGATATTATTCCGAAAAGTAGAGGTCGTCTAGGACGGGTACTTTTCGCGTGAACGTCAAATTCTAGAAAATATATTGTAAACTGCCATGTCCGGTGAGATTGCGTTTCCGATACTCGAACGAACGTCATGTCTTTATAAATTGTTCGGCTCGTGCTGAGAATTGGCTAGTATAGCGTAGTCCCACATTTCAATTTTTAGATACCTCGGTGGTGTGTGATGACGCATAACCTACGTCACACGGATAAGCTTACCTTGGTCCGTCTGTACTCCTAGCTGCACTCCAATAGAGTGCACGACACAGCACTGAAGAACAGTCCGCGCATCCTGCGTCACCGGCCACCGCACGATGCTGCACATCGTTCGCGATGATGTTTCGTTGCACGAGCGTACTTAGATTTGTGCCGGAGCCATATTGCAGAAGGCGAAAAAACGAAGCTGTGCTCACCTCCGGGATGCAAATTTGACCTCACTGGAACGCAAATGATGACCATCGTTTAACGTTCTCGAAAATTGGCAGATTGCGAAAGTTATCATTGGCCGAGGCAGCCTGGTTTGTGCCAAAACTAATTTGGTTCGGCGTACGGCGGGGCTCATATCCCGCGATCGAGTCTCTTAGCTTTCATTTTCACCATGCGACATGCTTGTGGCACCGCCCTGTCGCGGAGAGAAAGGACGCCCAGGATTTAATTTCTTTGCAATAGTGCTGTTACCCATGGTAGGCTGCTGGAAGCAGCTCAATACTGAGGCCTGCGGGCAAACCTACACCCTCTGACACGTCAAGACGACAAAATGTAAAATTAAGCAAGTTTTTTTAAATGCTGTACGGTCACCTCTCCATCGAACGGCGATGGGATAACATGCGCCATCCTTTGACTTCCTCGTTGCTGTGAGATTGTTATAGCGGACTCCCCGCAGGACGGGAGGGGCAGCAAATGATTCCCGGACAGTTTCCATAGGTATGAAAAGAAGCGTAGAAACGAGCTGACGCGGCACACAGGTTCAACAAGGGGTCGTGAATGTGTTTTCCATGCGTTTTGTGGATTCCAAAAGTAAGCGCGTTCGAGTTCGGGACTTGTCAATAATGACAGCGGTAGTAATCTGCGTATGTTGTAATACATGATAAGAAGAATGGTCTTCGGGAGGGTCCATTGCGCCTCATTATGTGCTCATGTCGTTGCATATGAACAGACCTCCACACTCGTCCGCAGTGACGCCCCCCAAGGCTGTAGTTTTATCACCTGAGGAGAGATGTTTGTGTGGGAAAGCACCAATGAGATAGCTCACTTTTCTGGGCGACCATTCTTGTGGCTGAGCTCAAAAATTTCCGGGCGTCATTTTCCTGACCGGCTCTCGAGACGTAGCTCTTGCACTCGCACCTAGTATCCAAAATTGTTTTATTGACTCCCGTTCAGTGATTTGTTCAAATAGATGCCTAATCATCCTCAGTACTTGTTGGGACGGCAATCACATCTGCAGTGTCGTCAGAGTCAATTCCAATATGTCAAAATGTGACCTCGACTGCCCACCATTCAAGTCTGCATCCGAGGCTACGTTAGCACATACGCCGGCGTCGTCCCCACTGTCGGACTCCTCAGTCATTCTATTATTTGTAACGTTAACCAGATACATCTTGCTGCCTGGAAGTGCGGTAGCCCTTGCAAGGCTTGGAACACGTCGTCCGGGACACTTCTCCCTTCGACATGACGTACACGTGGAACCATATCATCGCATCTTCCGCGGCGCGGACCTCGTTTCCGAACCCAACGTGCGAGAGATGTCTGTCTCTCAGGAGTGTAGAAATGCTCGAGACGGCGATTCTTTTTACCGTGAAGAATTCCACTGCTGCCAATCTGCTGGCGTTACTCGCCGCACACGAACATGCATGAATAGTCGTATACTGACGAATACACGGCCTTCGCCGCGCTCACGGTGAGAAAGGAGCATACTGCCTTCGCTTTTGATGTCTCGTCGGAGTTATTCTGCGGCGCTTGCCACTGGCAATCTCTCTCAGTCTGAATAAGACGACCCCCAGTTCTATGTATGAACAATTTTCTGCGAGGTTTCGTTCTCAGGTCGGCGTAGTTGAAAAGTGCACCCACCAAGGCATCAAGGCGCGCATATATTCGTGCAGCTGACAACGACTCTGCTATGGACCCTTCAGCTCCCTTGGGATGGTTCCATGTGCTGGAGCAGCAAGCATTTCTGAGATCCTCACTTACAGGATGGCCCTTGTGTTCTCCTTGCAGACAGCTGAGTTCCCTTAGGTTCGCCTGGGTCCCTGCTCCAAGCCATTCTTCCCGTTGAACGTGCTCGCGATGAAGGAAAATATCTCCTCTGCCAAAGACACGGTCTGCTTCGGCGAAATCGTGAGGGGCTTATGGCATCCATGCGAAATACCGCTGCAGTCGGAGAAAATCTCCAAGCAAGTGCAGCCAAGTTCTTGAAGCTCATACAGTAGCTTCTGTAATTAGTTACACATACTGCCGAAGCTTCTGTCTCCATCCGCTGAGGGCCTTTCGAAGAGCGTGTATGGTCGGTTTTGCTTCCAGATGTCCAGACCCAAATCCATATCTCTGAGCTCGTTAAAATCCATGTAAGTAGCCGAGAAGAACTAAAGCCGAGAGAAGGCCACGAAATGCTGGACAGTGAGGTAGAAGTGAGCTCGGTGATGGACAGGAATGCTACCCTAAATCCGCCGAGGCGCAGGGTGCGGGTCGTCCCTCCATGAACAGCCGCCTCTTCTCCCCATCGACATGTTGCTGGCCAAAACGTGTGAGTTTATCCAACGTTCCTCATTTGCGCTCGAGGACCTGAACGTTGTCACGACCACCGACGTGCAGATGCTTTGGAACCTTGTTGTCGAATGTCTGCGGGATGACTTGAGAATGGCCCGTGTTCTCTTTGGCCGGTTTAGACCCATCGGCCATCTTCTCAGCCTCCTTCTTTGCCCTGGCTTTCTTCGTGATCTATCGGTTCAACTAACAAGGCTCCTTCGTGATGGCAGTGGAATTCTCCGACTGCACGACCTGGTCAGGTCGAGGCGTCGACCACGAGATCGATACAGGCCTCCTGAATCTGGAGAGCGGTTCGCTCGTTGCAGCTAGTGCTGTCAAGGCTTTCAACTGAGGGCCTTCTGGCCTGGGAGGACTATTGCGGTAACCAGAAATGTGCCGTGCAGAGCAAAGTCTAGACTGTGCTCCGCGTGGCCTGGTCAGACGAGCCGTCGCGATACTCTTCCAGGTCCCGAGAACACAGTGCTGAGTCATCTTGATGGCGAAACAAGTAGCGATGGTCTTTTCGCGCTTTTCTGGAGCTTCTCAGAAGCCCTCGTATCTCTCCGAGAAGAGGCAGATCAGGTGGTGGTAAAGTTCTTCGGGGGTGATTTTGAGGATCTCAGAATATTCAATAGCAGTCACGGGAGGTTCGTCGCAGCTACGGACCTTCTGTGTGCCATACTTTCGCATTTAGTCTCGGAGGCTTCGGAATGCCTAGCAATGCGCTCGTAGAAAGACAAGATGTGAAAATGTCCGTGGCGATCCGAGTCGCCATTGAACCACGATGCGAAAGTCATGAAGAGAGAAACGATTCTGAGGCTCCTGAAGCAAACAGGGAAGTACGCAGTATGCGTGACGCCGGCGTTCATGGAGGTAGAGTTGCCTAAGGGCAGGTCCGTCAGTATATTCATCAGGCTCGGATGCTGGGTAAGGGTTTCGTTCAAACAATCGCAGCGGCGGTAGGTAGAAGGGCCCGTTGATGGCAGTAAAAGGGAGTTGATCATCGCTTCGTTGGTTTTCATCGGGGTGAACACCAACAAGTCCATATCGCTCCTAATGCCAAGAGTCTGAATGGAGAAACTGACACTCACAAGATTAGAGAAGAAAGACTTGTCGATACAGGCTAGACGGGCAGAAATGTTCTGGATGGACGCGTCGGGCACGACCTATGCCTCTATCATATCACGTCCATCCTTACGGCGATCAAGGCGGATGTAGAGACGCACGCGAGCTCACCTTGCTTTGTTGTTTTCCGTTGTCCGGCGAGGAACGGGTTCACAGCGAAGCAGAACGTCCACTGCTCCATACTTCGTACCTCCGGCCAACCTCGCGACGTACTCGATGCTTTTGATAACCGCATCCAACAGCGACGGACTGCCATAGTGTCGCGTGGTGACTGACATGATGCCAATATCATACTTGTAGCTTTTACCATCCATGCTCGTCTGGAGGCCGCGGACGGTGGCGCCCGGGCTCTCAACACGAACCCGATTCTGCTGGACGGTCTAGGTGTTGGAAACATAGCTGCCGGTAGACTTGAAATCTATCTTTGAGGAATTATGAGCCGAAACCGGCTGTTATTCTGACTCCGCGGCAATCATTGCGGATCCTTCACCATAGAAGCTCAGCTATGGTGAAGAAAGATCCAGCCAGGAGCCCGCCAGCCCGGGGGTGTTGAGGTGCAGACGTTTGCTGGCCGGCAACTATGTTCCTGAAGTTTGTGCGCTCGTGTTAGCTCAGAACTATGCCCCCGCCGTCGCCACCAGCTGAGACTCCGCAACGGACGCGGGCGGTTTGCGTCTAGACCGTCGGAGTGGAAGTCTGTTCGTCATCGTCGAAGAACGGCGGTCCTGTGAAAAGACCACCGGTGGGAACGAAGTAGAAGGAAGGTTACAATGTGACGGCGGAGAATGTGACGGAGACCTTCGGTGGAGAGGACAGTGCACCCGGAATGGCAGAGAATGGAAAGACGGAGAGACGGAAATCGTGCCAGGAAAGGGCCGGTAACACCAAAATCACGAGGGGCTGGAATGGCAACGTCCACGCCTAATGGCTCGGCATATACAAAAACGTATTTGTGAGTGGGCCGCTATCGTACTATTTAATATTTGAAAAAAGGAAATTTCAATGTCGGAGTGTTTGACACGGATTGGAGGCGCAGCCGCCTGCTCATGTACCACTACACGGGTAGACGGGTGTACAAAGTGAAGCCCAGGAAAAATTTTCTCACGTTTTCATGTATTTCGACGTGAGCAGGACGCTACCCGTGCCATTACTGACACACAACCCAACCCAATGAGTCACTTACATCTCCAATTTCCGTGAAGCGGCCGCCACTGCCCTCGACTTGTAGTTAAGAATAGGAAGTGAATCGGTTGTGGGCGAGTCACGATCTTCCCTGCTACTCTCCTTGTCCACAACACGAATACCGTACATCTATTGGCACAGCGAGACACCTCACACCCTCATGAAATCGATTTTTCGATATCGTCTCCTCGGCTCTGCTTGCTCCGTGCTCCGGTCCTCTCGTCGAATTTCCGTCCACAGGACTTCCCCTGCCTCGCTTACGACGCTCTGCAACCCTCTGTGTTGCATTCTCCGCAATCCTCGTCTTACTTCCCTTCTTCTCATCTCTCCGCTCTCGGACTATGCTGCAGACTGAACTTGGGCATCCTGAGCCAGCTCGTGTCGGCTTACTGATCTTCACCGCCATGCTCTCCTCACTACAGATGATTCTGACGCTTCAGGTCGTGAAGATCCACATGTCTGTTCTTCTGACTCTGTCCCTACAGGCTGTGAAGAGCCATCAATGGGAGTCCATGGGTTTCGCGCAGTGCAGGGCGGGCAGCGCAAGCATGGAGTTAGCTCTCAAGATTCTATGGGGAGCTACGACCTGATATATCGCGAGCTCTGTATAGAGCAGATCGAGTGGGTAACGGGCGCCGGACTGTCACTTGCCACATTAACGCGACAGGACAGAAAAAGAGGACAGATCGTGGATGCTGCTCTCATGCAAGAAACGTAGGCGTTTGTCCCTCATTGCCGGTACCGAGGCCACCCCATATAGACTCAGGAAGGTCCGAAAGATTGCTCTGCCGGGATCCGTGAATAACAGCCGCCCAGAAGCATCGAGGTCTCCGTGCCCTCACACATGATGAACTTGTGCCCTTCGAGGGTTGGGAGCAATTTGTTCTTCGCTTCGAAAAACACAAATTACCGCGGCAATCATCTGGCAGCTCTTGTACAGCTGGTAGCTCAGCCATGGACAAAACCAGGAAAGGCTGCTAGGATTGAGATGGCGCGGCGCTAGTTGGACTGTATCTCATGTTTCGTCCTCGCGTTCAGTACCTCGTCGTTCTGAACTATTGCGCTGACGGCATGTCACCCATCGCGTAGCGTATTACGCTGGAAGGAAGTGGGCTCTTAAGCATAGCGAACGATACAACAAGTGCGCTGGCCCTGCGCCGAACCGTGGAGAAGGATTTAGCTCTGCGTGCAGTCGCCTGTTTTCTTGTCATCTAGCAAGCCTTGCTTGGAGACGAATCTTCGAACACGTCCGGGCATCGCAACAGCAGGGTATATTTACACTGCTTTAAGTTGCGCGATGGGGACATGCCGTGGTTCTTTCCAGGTTGAGTGAGAATGCTCTGGAGGCCCGAAGGCTTCAACGAAATGTGTCTGAAAAGCATTTTGCCTTCTTACGGGTCACTGCAGTGGGCCCAAGGCTGTCGGATACCTGCGAGGAAGGCAAAAGATCGCATCGTCGTCTCCTAACGACGCATTAGAGCAATGCATCGAGTAAGTGGTCGCCCGCCCAGCTTCTTCTTTCTCTATGTTTCCAGTTGAAAATAAAGATGGTGCTGGACCTGCAGACTAGAGATCGCGAAGGGGAGACATTCGTGGTAATCTGACATATGGCGCAAGCGAGTGAGGCTTTGCGGTCCACTCTCGACCCATTCATTCTGGAGCCGGAAGACCTCCCTCATAGATTACCCTAATCAGTCAACCGCGATATCCTAGCGGCACCGCCGGAGGAGGTATTGGACGATCTGCTCGCCGACGAGAATCTTTTCGGCGATCTTCTCGCGGATTTGCACCGAGTGATGAAGTCGTACTGGCCAGTCTATCGCTGTAGCTTCCACGAATTCTTCAGTCGCCACTCTGACGATTCCAGTCAGTATCTGAATAGGAAGGATCAGCTGCTGTAGACGGGCTGCCGGTTCAGCATCAGAAGCGAGCCCTGTGAGGACAACTCTGCCGATGATGTGCTCACCCACAAGGATATTGACCCCTTCATTGCCATGTTTGCAGCGCTGCTTGCCCAAAATGGTCATGGAAACATCTTTCGTGTTCGTTCCCGGCTTGGGGTGCTGACTCCGCAGCTGCAACATGAGAGCCGAGTTCTGGAGGGCGAGGGGAGCGATGGGGCCAGGATGCCTGAGGGTAGGCGGCAGAAGGATATGGCCTGTAACGATGAACGCCTATGGATATTGCCTCTTCGGGCTTGACGTCATTTCACGCAACATATGGGTATAAATGGACAGGGTCATGCCTTGACTAGGAAATCGACTATTTATATCTGGCATGGGAACATCCCGCCGGATTTGCAAGTCGCCACAGTATGGTACCGAAGCATTCGGTGTTTCCAGGTCTGGGTTTTTGGAAAGGAATGTGGATGTTCACGTGGGACAGTTTGGGGTCTAGTACTACCCCACGTGTACTACACATATTGCAGTTCGCGATGTAACAATACCAGTCGCGAACGTGTAACAGTCAGACGTCCTTGTTTAATATTGCGAGATTCGAAGTTTCACGGGGTTTAGGTCTGGGTCCAGTGCTGCTGCACATATACCTCCACAATCTGGGCGATCAGGTCTAGTGATACTAGTCGTTGTTTTGCGATTTTCGAAAATTTGCTCTGGTAATAATAGCTGCTGTACTACGGGCTAGTGCAGTCCGTCGTGCAGTTAAAGTTCGAGTTGTACGGCGATGCGAGAAGTTCCATCCCTAGCTGGGCTGCACTACAACTGCATTTTGTGCAGTTCTGCACGTAGTACTGCTACGCATCCAATATAATAGAGCTGGACCAGATTTATCTCGCGTAGGGGTGACGTGTATTGCAAGTTTCCTTAATTTTCATACTGCAAGATGCTGAGTACTTCTGAAGTTTTCGGACGAAGTCACGTCGCCACCAACACACCGCATTACCAGGATCAGTCTATGAATCCGTACTCCTGATCTAAATACACATACACTCGTCATCGAGTCCCGCCTCCCATATTCTGGCACTCTACGACCACGACACACATTGCCCCCAGCGCCCGATGCACTTTGCACTACATCACCACACAATCACTCCGACTCCCTCACTCTCTCCAACTCAGGTGACCTACACTCCCCGCTGCGCATCGCATAGCGTGTGTTATGCCACTCTACGACTACGACACGCATCCCGCCTAGCTTCTGTCCCGGATCCCATCCCCACATTCCCACTTCACTCCTAGTCCGTGACCCTCGCCACCGTCAGTGTCCCACGCACCCCGCATCGCATTCCGCATGACGTATCCAGTCACTCTTCAACGATACCAAGCATCCTACGAAGCCTCCGATCCAGTTTGCAGCGCGACGACGCATCTTCACCGCCACTCCTTCACTTTTTCAACCCCCAACGACCCACACTTTCTACACCACATCGCACAATGCTGCTCTAGACGCGCGCCAACCACGAAATGCATTGTGCTCGATCTCTATTTGGATCTGGTAATCACAAGCGATTGATAATGTTGGGCATCGCCGCCAAAGTCATCAGTCCCGTTCAAATACCGTATGAAAGTCCCGTCGCTCAACTCTACATGCAGCTGCATGGCCGAAAAAACGACTAGAAGTTTGGTAAGCTTCGTGGGCGCCAGGGTCCCTATGCGGATGTGACGGGGTGGCTTCCGGTCCCACCGCGGTTTAATTGGTGACCAGAGAAGGGTTTTCCAGTCTATGCTGAAAATAAGTGCAGTTGTATCCTCAGCTTTCGTTCTGGTATTTGTCAGCGGATGCATGATATCCTCTTGTCACGACGGCGCTTACCATGCGTGTTTATTGAATGGAAGAACCATTTCCGGCCTTGAACACTCCCGTGCGCAGGAGATCTATACTACTTGTTTTGCAAGCCAATGTCCCAACAAGCGGACCTGTCGCGTTGTTCTTAGTAGATACAAGAAGGAAGCTTGGCCCACAGAAAACGTCGTAGCTCACCATTCTTCGACTCCGCGCGAGAGCCCTTCTTCTTGAAACTATGTCTGCCGTAGTTCGATATGCGCAGGAAGCTTCGGTCGTACGTTTACTCGTCTTCCGGGGTATACTTGTTTTCCGAAGACCGGTAGTAGTATCACTCCCAAACACAGCACCCAGCTGATCTCGCCTCTACTTTTGGACATGATTAGCCCTCGTCGTAGCCTCCGCTTTATCAACGAGACGGCACTGCGTCCGCTAACGCGCCGGTGCCCCTGCCTCGGAAGGTCTTAATCGTCCGTCACACAGATGCGGTTGTGACTACAAGTCTGACCAACCTCGTCGTACAGTCCATGACAATTTCTTTCGCAGAATTGCAGAGGACTGCCGGCCTGCACACTGTTGATGAATTCATCGCTAATGTGGGGGATCCTGAACTTTCTATCGCGCGCTTTGGAGACCGTGTTTACTCTTCAAAAGAACGTGGCTCGCTCACATATAGTGGCATCGATAGGGAGCTTCACCATCAGGGCTTCTTCGAAACTTATGTGTTGGACCCCCACAGGAAGTCCTTCGATACAGCTTACTTCGAGGACTCTGTCCAGATGTGCTGAAAGATAACAACGTAGTCTGAGACAGAGCCTGTCTTCCACCATCCCTCTGGTGACCCCCGCAGAGTGGAATGCATCTCTTTGCGCATTGCATGCGAACTAAATGCACCGTCAAAATGGTTAGGTATTGAATGAAAAGCTCATGGGCAGCGATCTAGAGGGTGTGACCTGGGATACGCGGAAGTTGGGAAGGCACTTGTCCGATGGGTGGACGCGGTTTGACACGTGCAAGACTGCCACTGCACTTCAGAACAGCTTCCTCGTTGCTTATCCCGTGATTCTCAGTCTCCTAAACTTCACTGCTACTTTCCATCAGCGCGGCATAATGTCACGGCTCCACCTCGCTAATTTTCTTTCAGTCCAGCTTCTCCCCACCTTGGATATCGGACGCTGTGAACAGATTCCGCTTTCCTCGGCTCTGCGCAGGTAAGGCTAAACTCTCAAGGCTACACTCCGTCCTGTGTTCTCTACTATCGCCTCCATATAAATTAGCCGTACTTGAGTTGACATGCTACGAAGTCTCCCATTATGTCTGCAAATGTCACGTGATCCCCAGCAGCTACTGTGAGAACGTAAATGAGGCCGAGGGTATGTGCAACTCTTGGACGGGAGAACGAACCGGTCAATCCTGCCGCCATCGCGAAGTACCCTCGAATCATCTCAGTTTCTCTGCCTCATTGCTGCCACGCACAATGCGGTCCACAACACATCTTAGCATAAAACGGACCGGCCTCGCGCCCATCGAAAGCGCCGGTGCATTCGCAGAGTAGTCGGTTCAGGGTCCAAATGCTATCGAATGGGCCCAAAAAACCCTAGCCACCTCATACCTGAGAAGGTCCCCATTCTTTTCTGCATACACGCCCAATTCGAACATCAAGGTGTTTTCTCGCCATGCGCTCCATTTCTGGTTTTCAACCGCGTACGATACTCGGCACGGCATCTCCGAGCTGATCAAGACCTGCACTTCTTTTAGCGTCTACAGCCTTGTCCTATTCACAGGGAAAGCTTTCACCGGATACAATCGGACGCAGGTCACAACCACACGTAATGGTTCTATCCGCGGCATCACCAGAGTTGTAGGTGCCATGCCGAGAGGCGTGTAAGTTCCCGGCGCACACGTCTACTTCCCTGCTTCCGAAGAAGGAAACCGTCTGGTCGGACTACAGACAAATGAGGGAATCCATCGCACGGTGGAAGCAAACGATCACAATCCCGTTGAAATAGTGTTTCCCACGATGACATGAATCTCAGACTTTTGCTGTTCTCAAGGGGATTCCGCGCCCCTCACGTTGAGCCACGCCCAGTATTTGGGCATACTAGCATTTATATTCAGACAGGAACTGGAGGAGCACTTGAGCTTTGCCAAGATTCAGAACCTAGAAGAGCGTGTCAATGAGATGTGAATCTCCACATTCCATAACTTTGAGAACCACCACCCGACCAGACACAAGACTCTCAGGTCTCATCTCCTTCCGCTCCCTGCAGACGATATCAGAAAATATGGACGTCACCGACATGTAGGTGCCGGTTTCTATGAACACAGTTACGATGCATTAAAGCAAAACTACCGCCGCCCCTCGAGGCAACGTCAGGAGCCATAAATCGGACTGTCCGCCTATTCCTGCGCTCCGAAAAGCGGGCTGCATTTCGACCTCAAGTCGACTCCATATTATAATCGTGTCATGTTCCAACTATGCACAGAAATCTAAATGAGGGTAAGTCGGCTCGCCCTGTCAGAGAAGGCTTGCAAATGAATATCCGCGAACTTGCTCAATTCTCAACCCTCTCCATACCACATGTAGGGGACGAAGAAATACGTTTCACCGCGGCGATACTCCACTCACGACGTGCCGAAGCTTTTGACATCTGCATTGACCTTTTTGTCGAGCTTGGTGACGAAGGCACTGCAGCCATCCTGGAACTTGTCCGTGCCGAGCTTCTCCTCCAACATTCGTTCAATATACCCAAGACTCTGTAAGTAACTATTGTGGAAGGTGCGCACGTATTTGGAAGCGTTTGTATGTCTATAAGCAACCATAACCCCAAAGTCAGTGGTTTTCGACTCGTCCCGACGCGCAAACACGTCAGGCAGCATGGTTGTCGTCGTAGTAGCTTCGGCCCGAAAAAACAGCAGCGACTGAGTTTCCTGCTGTTGGAGTTTCGCGTGGAGGAGTGCAGAGACATGTTAAAGGTAGGCCTAGTTCTTTCCCTCTTCTATATTCAGGAACTTGAATTACAGCAATTTGCTGAGTATGCCCTCGTTTGGTACACGGATTGTACGGCACCAGTCGACTCTGTTGATGGCAGTCTTGAAGGCGTCCGGGTGCGGTGGTCGACTGATTAAATTGTAAACTGTACGGGATTTCCCGTCTTACCGCCAGAAATGCGGCGACGAGAGAGTAGAGCTCCAGCCTCTCCCCAATTTGACCTTTGCAAGGTCTGTGCTATCATTGGGTCAGCTTACGTACTGCGGCCAAATTTCCGTATCCCTACTTTCACCTCTCAGCTCGAAAATCTCTACCATCTCTCCTATACAGAATGATTTTACAGAGACCCTGATGCAAGGCTAGTGCTATTTGATCCCTTAAATCCGATGGGTACGACACCCTTTCCGCACTGAATTCACAGGCAACAAAACTGTACTCTGTCAGGAAGCTAAGAACAAACAGATACGGTTTCCCACCTTCTCACTCTGTTCTGCGCAGGCAGTTTCTTATCCTATTTTCGGGCAATGACACGCGAGGAGTGATCCAGATCCATGGACGGAATGTAAGACCGGGCAGCTGCGGCATTGTAAAGTGCACATGGTCCTTCGACCTAGTTGCTGCGTGCGAAGAAGGTAATCGAGAATTTCATGAGGCATAATCAAGATGTTGTCGGAAAATCACGTCTTTTCGATCGCCGCGTAGAGCTTGTTCTCGATCGAAACTGCCTCATACTTGTGGCTACTCGAGGGGCGCCTCCCATAGTATCTCCCCCACCTTCTTCACCAGACCGCTCTAAAGTCCCATTCTCTGATTCAGATAAAGTCCCCTGAACCACAGGACTCGGCGGGAATATCTCTCGCGGAACTATACCTCTTAAAACGCTGCAAAAAGTCTCCAGTATATGACCGGGCGGCAACGGCTGGAGCTCGAAAAATGTCACCCTTTCAAGGCGTTTGTGATAGCTGCCACGGCCTTCAGGATGTTGCAGACAGGACAGAATGTTTGCAAGTGAGGCATTCCGTGAAGCGAGTCGCATGATGGACTCGGACGAGGCCTTCCTATTCAGTTCAGTCTAGGACTCTTTGAACCTGTGAAGGATATGTGTCCTGAAAGCATTTCCAAAATTGCTATGACCCCCTTTGAGGTCGCACACCTCACTCTGTACAGAGTAGTCACCATATGATAGATCCTCACTAGCCTTAGAAATGCCTGCGAGGAAGGGTCCGCTCAGTTCGTGTTCGATACAAGAGTCGTATTCTCCTACATGAAGAACAAATACCAGAGACACTAGAACATCTTATACCTACACTTTTTCTTCCGTGCGCTCACCACGTTACAACTTGTCCGCATCAGCCTTGCACATGGCGCATAGTCTGCCGAAATAGCCTCGTCGCAACAGCTGCTGGATCTGCCGGCCAAAAATACGAATGACAAGCTGCTGAGGTCAAGCGATGAACGCGTCATTCCGAAGAGGGCTGTGGCGCCATCATAGTGGGAACGAGCACAGTACTGCTTTCGATTCGCAAGAACTACCGGTGAAGTCCACAAGATAACATTCAGGTCGTCCGCGGAGAATTTGCCTGCCGTGCACGGCTCACTACTGTCCAGCCAGCTCCGGAGGAGACGGGAACATATTGGGTCCACGTCAGGGTTTTTGGCGGTGGTACAGTTACGGAATCTTCTTCTCGACGTTCGTAGCCCTACCAACATACTTCGTGTCCCCTTGTGTGGTGCACATACGAAGTTGACCAAGCCCAGTTGCAGCACGCTACGTGACACGCTGGGCGGCCGTCCACATATCGCTGACGACGAGTAGGGCCTTGTTCTCAAGGTAGACATGTTTGCATTCCGGCCGCAGTCACAGAAACTCATAACGTGTTGACTGCTTCATCACGTGCCTCTCGAGCTGTGCTCATCACTAATACCAGAACGAAAAACAGCTACCGAGGTCATAGCGCACCCTGATGGAACTGCCGGTGGTCCAGCTACATTCTGGATTCCCAGCACTTCTCCTGCTGCTCGTGGGTGCGCTTGCCGAATCGTCACATTCTGGTAGACTGTCTAAATCTTCTCGATGGAGGAGCCATGATTGCAGCCCTATCCAGCAGGCAGGCGAGAACAGACAGACGCTTCGTGAATAGCACAACTTTGAAAGCTACGTTGTTGTTCTTGTAGTTTGCACACTACAGCTACCAGCCGAGACTGGCAGTGTGGCCCCTGTGATGGCACCGACACGCCTGCAAGGACTGTGGCCGTTTCAAGTATCGTAAAAAATACCGAGACGATTTAAAGGAATGGCGGGCGGACCGTAGACGGGCAATTCTGAAAATAGCAAAAATTCAGACTTGGAGGGTGGCGCTAACGTTAGGGTCCGGGATCTGCTCTCGTGAAAATATATCAGCGAGTAAATGTCGTTGCTGCGGTCTCTTTTTCTTTTTTTATCTTGTCATGTGTTTGTATATGACCCGATCCCAACTGCTGTCACTATTGATACCCCCCGACCGTACTGACTATACTTACAGTCAGGAACCTCGTGAAGGGAGCTCCACAGGTCGTCGGTGCTCGGAAACAAAACAGAAGGACCCTGTCGTGTTTACTCGGCGATCTCATTAGCGGTCCTCTTTATCCGCAATACAAACACCACGCACATACTCGCACAGGCAAACACGACATATGCTCTCCGTAGTAATTTAGTGGACTGTTGACAGCCTGCTTAACTCGCTCTGTCCTTCTCTCTCCTAGCTGTACGCTCAAGCATGTGGCTTTTTTTGTTGCGATTACGATGCTCTGCTCCTCCGTCGTAGTATCTTCGGCATTCCTGGGTTTTTTCCACCGTTTCTCTTTCACGGCAATGCAATCATGTCTGCATGCGAACTCTGCAAGCACAAGACAGTGGACGTGCGTTTTACTGCCGTTACTGGCCTTCTCTCCTCACGGAAAGGAAATGAGAAGTCTGACCCTACAATATTCCACATGTTAGAGTTCCTGCACCTTGTCATTTCAGCAGGTCGCGCAGCCCTCGTCGCGAGTTACGAAACTGCCGCCGTACAGAGAAACCTCCATAAGCCTGACAGCGACTTCTGCAATTCAGTCGAGAGCGACACCCCAGTCCCTCAGGAGCCTGGCACCGAGCAAGAGAATCAGATAGGGCACGTAGCGCTGTCCATCATCCTGGAAATGCGAAATATCAAAGGACTGCAGAGATCGCGGATGCATTACTCAGCGAGGAGATCTACGGGAACTCCGTCGCTATTGGCAGCAGGGTCGTTATGTGCAAGGTCACAAACGTGCGGAAGGTAGTTCTGCTTGTGTGTGTTTTTTCGCTACCCATGGACCCAATGGGTTATCATGTTTTTCCACGGAATCAATGTATGCCACGCGGGGCAAGGCAGCTTTCTTATCTCCTTTTCAAGAATGTATCGAAGATTGGAAGTGTAGAGCATTTGACGTGCAGCTGCAAACCCGAGTGTCGACGAAACTGACGTATGCAGTGGGGTTCTTGGAATGCGAGGCGCGAGCTCGACTCTATTTCCTGCTTCTTCCGTACGGTCAGAACTTTGTGGCTTTGAAATTACACAACGAAGGCTTTGCACTCTCCACCAAAGGTGGCGGGGTGCCAAGTTACTAGGAGAGAACGAACAGCGTGGTGGCATAAGATATGGTTTCTACCAACGACGCGGCAAAACGGGCGTTGGGAAGTTTGCTCATGTCCATTTTGAAAGCCTTCGTTACGAACAAAACCTCGTACCATCCGAAGTATCGCAGCAACTGTGCATCTCTGTACTGCTTTGGGTCCAGCAGGTACAAGTTGCCAAGGGTCTATGCCAACCGGAACCCGGATGGTCAGGAAGCCTTTGGGCTTAGAGACGAAGCGTCTGGTTACGATGTTCACTGTTGTGGAGTTACTGGAGTGGATGCGGTGCAGGTGGATACCGATTTGGAAGACACAAGACCGCATCATCGCCGACGGGCGAGGTATTCAAACACCACGTCCAGTTAGGGACCCTTCCCTCAGGATCTTCGTGTTCGCCTTTTGGGCAGATAGAGGAGATGGGGCAGGATCCGCACGATAGTGATAGCGAGGGGGAGGAAGCTATGACGAGTAGTCTTATGGCGCGGGCTAGTCAAGGTTCCCAATTTACTCTCGACCCATTCTTGTTAAAGCAAGAATAGTCCCTTCGAGAAGAACCGGGACCAGCCAGTCGCAGTATCCCATCTCCACCGCGGAAGGAGGCGTTGGGAGAGTCTCTCCCTATCGAGAATCCTTCGACCGACCTTCTGGTGGAGTCAGACGGCGCGTTGAATTCTGACTGGTGTGGTCACACTTCCAGGTTCGACGAACTTCTTGACAATCGTATTGACGATCTAGGCGAGTGCCTGGATGGAACCGTCCAGCCACCGTTGGAAAATGGTCAATTCGACATCGAAAGCGAGTGGAGCGCAGTCAACTCTGTCCATGATGTCGTCACTCAAACGGAGATTCGGGGTTCAACCGCGTTCTTCGACGCACTTCCTGCCAGAGCTGGTTAGAGTCTGGTCTTCTATACTGGTCTGAAGGTTGGTATGTGGCGTTCGCGCCCAACGCGTGACGTCGTACAAATCCCGGACGAGGGAAATAACTAGTCCTGTTTGTCGAAGCACAGGCGGCAGCGCACCCTTGATTTTGAGTTGAAGTACCACCTCGCGGTACGCATCGAGGTGAAAGGTCATCACACGCAGAACCCGGCTCGAAGGGGGTGTGAGCGCGCCTTAGTTATGCGGTGGGCTCCTGATGTCTAGTTGACGAGCGTGTGACGTCAGGCACAATTCGCGCGGGTATGCTAGCAAAGCAACGGGTATGCACAGTATTCGCCCACAGCATCAACTAACTGTACGTACGCAGTACGGAGGTCTATGCGTACCGAGGGGGTGAGAAGAGTTGACAAACGAAAACGGCCGAAGATGCTTGGATCGGAGCAGAAGAGCTTTACGCGCGAGAGCAACTTTGTGGCTTAGTACAAGACACCAGGGAACTTTTCAGGGAACCTGTTCAGTGGTACTCGCGTGAGTGCGAAAACGTGTGCAAGGCTTCTGAAACATCCGCGGTTATATGGGATGCGTCAAGGATGGCGATTTCGTCAGTGAAGCTTGACCGAGCTCGGATAAGGCTCTTTATGAGAGCATTGGAAGCACTGCGTGCGACATTGGCGGCTCACCGCGGGTTCGGCAGTTTGCCGCAGGGTACCTGACCGTTGTGAACTGGACCAGGTCTCGGAGTAGGATTACTGAGCCAGAAGATGCTTATGGTGAGTGTCCCCAGTAGTAAAGTCTATGTGACTATCCCGCCCGGTTCATTGGAGACTACGCAGAGAATTGCATGCTTCATTGCAATAGTCCTCGCGGTCGGAGGACGACTAGCCAGCAAAGTACCGTGAGCTTATGGACCCTCAAAATACATGAGCACTCAGGTTGCTAGAAACCATAGCGGGGTTTGTGGTGTCCTTTCCGTCAAAAGTGAAATCGGAACGTGTGAGATATTCGCGGGCAGAGTTTCCGCGAAATTAGAGACGATCGACCGTTTTTATGTAACAGTGTTATACGAAAAAATGCGGCATCGCACGCAGGAGAAGACGACGATGGGCTGAGGCGAAATATGGCGGTACATGAAGACCGGCTCAACTGCATAGCTCTTTTCCTGGACACGCATATGAAATCTCGGCGTGGCTAGCTGCAGAAGTTCTACGTCGGGCGAGCACCGTTTTTTGTGGATGGGTTCGGGAACGACGCTCGGTACCTGCGTGTGAATGAGGAGTGAACTAGCGGTAAAACTATGGCACGAGACGACGACGTGAAGTCTAATGAGGATCGCGGGAAAGTGCCGTACACTCCTCAACGTTCACAGAACCTTGGTATGATCCATGCGACGCATGATTTTGCAACGGCGAGGACTTGGTCAATAACTGTGCAAGAACGCTACAATTCGAGGTGTGCTGAAAGAAGTTTCTAAATAGCGTGCAGTAGCGCGAGGATAAGCGCTACACGGAGTAGTGGAACCATCTCTCTCGACTCGGCTACGTAATGAGCTCCACCAGGAAAAACTTCGACTTACCCGCGAAAGGAGACGCCCGAGAATGTGAGCAATGTTGGCGTCGCTGTAGCAGGTCATGTTGAGGGAAATAGGAAGACAACTGGTACTCGAGGGTTAGTCCCGTGGTTAGTGGTAGATATCCGCAGATGTGGATACACATGAGCAGATGGGTATTCTTTTTTGGTTCTACTTTCGTACATCCTTCTGCTCTTGTGTTTTAAAATAAGTACATTCGAAGCCCTGATGTTAGTGACATCTGCTCCGACTCTGAGAAGCGTATATTCTTCAAACAGTGCAATCTACTTGTTCAGCCAGCTCAGATCTTCATCATTCTGCGCGCTATGCGAATTGCCGCCGAAGCAGGGCGTTTGATCTCGACTGGACTTTGGGTCCCTCCCTCTCTTGCGCTAAGATCTTCATGACTCCGTGTTTCTATTCAGCACCGTCATTCGTGCCCCATTCCTCGCACACAGATTCTCACTCATGTTCTCCGCTTTCCCGTTTCGAGGTTTCTCCTCCCGAGTTCCAACCGGTCGCCCTATCTCACAATTGTTATCCGCCTAAAGTGACTGCTTTCCCATCTTGACCGTCACCCGCCACTCCTTTACGTCGGACTTGGACGCGGAGCTGGGAGTACGGCTGAATCTGTGACCGCACCTGGTGACGACGGGGAAGGAGTTTCAGTAGGATGCAGGCCTATCACCCCCTGCATCGGAGTCGTCACTGCGCTAGCACCTACGGCAGGAAGCCTCGGGCCTGGCGCGCCCTTCGCCTCAGCCCCTGCCCACCGACAGAGGCTGTTGACGGTGAGGATTCCGACTTACTTGCGGCTGAAGTAGAAGAGCAGCTGGTTTCCCGTTAGCTCTTCGTGAAGGCCGATTACGAGTCTACAGACACCACGCGTGTACCAGAAATGCTATTGAGCCGCAGCACTTCTTTCGTGAAATCATGCGCACCACTGTTCACTGGGTTATGGCTCACATGGTTGAACGAGTGTACGAGTACGTCCCTGCTGCCATATTGGTCATAATTTGACAGTATGTCAATCCCTCGTTACCAGATATCGCTCACGAGAACATCATGGACGGTGCAGGTCCCTGTGAAGGCTTTAAATGTGATACGGTAGACGACCTTTATCATCACGGGGTCATCGTTAGCCTGAAAGAGGAGAAATATGACACAGTGTGTGCTCATGAGTGCCTTTCCGTGCGTTTTTTACGTCATACCGATTGACAAGACATGACGGATGCACCAATCATGTCCGAAAGGTCGCAGCGGAGCTCCTCCCCCGGAATAATCCGTCCCGTAAAATCCCCCTCCCGATACCCCATGCTTGCGACCAGTTCCACGCAGGCTCCCAATAGTGAGAACAAAACTGAACCGCTGGCGGTGAGTCAGAACTGAACTAGGAAAGGAACGGCAAAGGCCATTTTGCTGCTAGCAATGGGCCTGTTTGTGTATCGCGGATACGTTCGCGTATAGAAGATGTTCGTCCGGCACTGAGACGTCGTGAACATGCTGCATGATCTGATCATAGATAGCTCGACCGCTCAGAATTTCGGTATGACGTACCTTGAGAACGCACATCTGTGGTCAGAGAGCCGTGCAGTTGTTGCTTTTCTTACGACTGCCGCGTTTCTGATCAGGAGTAACCCGGACCGCAACAAGACGGTCATCTTCGAGGGAGCTACAATTGCCCTTTTTAGGATATACGCATCCCCCTGCACTTGTGTCGGAGGTAAGTGGATCGCAAGCGCTGAAGCTGCGCCAATGTTTTGGGAGCAAAACTTTCGCAACGTAAGCTCCTCAGAAAATCCATCGACGCGCTCTGCCTCGAACCGGTGCGACTCTTCCGGAAGAGAGACAACGACTGTTGATAGAATGTTGCCAAGGGCAGCAATACTCATGCTATGTAGTTTGGAAGTACTATGCCTGAGCACTCTACTGCTGGGCACAGAAAGAATACCCCTCTGATTGACGTATCGAATCGTGCTATCACGCATCTGCAATCTGCTTAGACCGCTAGTCTCATATTCTGCTCTTGACAACATCCCATCCCGCAGTAACTCCCGACATGGCCCAAATAGCACTCGCTGCCATAGGACGGCTTTGAAGGAGGAGGAGAGCTCCGACGTTGGGAAAATCGAAGCCTCGACATGTGCACTTTGAGGACTTGGGTAAGCCCATCGAAGTCCAAAATGTGGTAGGGCTGTGGAAACGAAAGGCCGCGGAGAACTCCCGGGCTGAGAAGCTAATGATAGCGAAAGCCGAGAAGGTGAAAGCGGCCGAATAAAATATCAGCATATCTCAAGGTGCCCCACGAATATTCGGCCAAAAGCTGTCAACCAAACCGCAGGTTAGTGCTATCAAAAACAAGCTCATCTTCGATACCAGCCACTAAACTTGCGATCAAAGTACATGCGTCGGCACTTTACATCACAAAGAAGAGGACTTGCCGGCAGTCGTGGCGGACGAAACGCCTCCCACGCTTTCGTTGGTCGCAACTCACACACAAAATAACCTCCTAGTAAACACAAAAGTCACGAGCGAAACATCGCAGCCATGCAATGGCTTCAGATCGTCACAGGTCACTACGTGCGTGTTAGTGAGCTGAAGGGTAAGGATCTGAGGCAGGAAATCCGGAAGCCTAACCGACGTCAGACGTACGTCTTGAGGACTCCGGTCGACGGGGATAAGAACCGTCGAAATCAATGTGCCGACTTTGCAGAGATACGAGGCAAGCTGCAGCATCTTGGTGATGCTTTGGTACAGAACATCGCTCAATGCAGCGCCAATCCGCGCGTAAACATACAGCCCTTGGCGTTGACGCAGAAGCGAGTCCTTTTCCTTGTCGCGAAGCTGTTTTCGTTCATTGTGAAAACATTCAATGGGGATAGTACCCTGATATGGTCCCCAAAAGAGACCTGGCGGTACCCTGTTATGAACGGCGTAAAAGATGGGAGCGACGTATTAAACCCAGAGCTGACAATCGCCCGCTACTCGAGAGCACTGAACCTGGTGACGGCGGCTTTGGTATCTGGAGGTCAGTAGGTGTAGACATTGTGAAGACGTGCACGGCTAGACGTGGAGGTGAGTCAGCTTGGCGTCTACGTTAGGATGAGGAATGCATCTGGGTAGAAGCTGTTCATGCCTACGCCCGGGGGGGGGTCCTTAATGGCATACGTTGACCGCAGGAAACGCCGTACCATGAGTTCGACGAGTCATTGAAAGCAAACACACTGGGCATCTTCGGTGTTGCGAGCGCGGCAGTCGGTTTTCCTTTTAAGGTGTGTGCCTACTCGCCTGTGTCTGCATACTGGAAGGAAGGCAAGCAGGTGGCAGCGGCGCCGTTGTTCAAGATGAGCTACGTCTTCTTCCCGCCTAGCTCTCATTGTTTCTGGCACGGACACCTTAGGCATGCCATCGCTAAACACGGGACCGCATCACGAATGTGGTGACAGTTTGGTACCGAATGTGATTGCTGTCCGAAGTGAGAGTTGTGCCCAACAAGGCCTTCTACGCCCTGAAAGTTTTAACGCAGCTCACGGACAGTGGGCTGTGCCCTAGCAGTAGTCGGAATCATTGGAGAGCTGGGGAGTTCGGCAGTGCGGAGGACTCGGACGCTGTCGGGTTTGCAGACTCCGGCATCAGCAGGAGTCGCATGGCAGACGATGCGAGTTCTACAGATTTTTTTTCGCTCCAACGATCATGACGATTCGGTTGCTGCTCGGTACGATATCAAAGAAGATTCGGAAACTATAAGAAGAAATCAGGGGACGTGGTTCCATGAAAGAAAACTGAAAACTACCTCCGATTGCAAATTCCCAGCCCACCAAGCCCGCCACACCATAGCACGCGGGAGAGACTTGGCCTCGGACGCGAGAGTGGTCGCGCAGAAAAGGGAGCAATTTTTTGCGTACTGCAGCCAAGAAAAACAGGCTCGGGAGATTGTAAAATTTTAAACTAGGGTGATGCCACTGCGGAAAAGGTCAGAGATTTGCTCATGTGCAGATTGGTGCGTAGTTCAATGTGCGAAATTGAACTTTTAGTACAATATCCGTCTGCTCATGTATTTTCACCTGAGTAGATCACCGCCCGTGTCATTGTTAACATGCTCCCGATCTGAAAAAGCGAATACTTTTCAATGGCAAGAAATACACACTTACGACATCTCTGTGACGTCAGTTCGTGATTTATTTTGTTTGCAAGCTGGGCGTGATACGTTTGAGACCTGTTTAACATTAGATTTATGCCTCTCACTTCTTACAGAGATCATATGTACGACGGATACAGCAAAGTTGAAGTGAATTGATGACGTCTGTTCTCCCTGTCATCCCCGCAAGGACCCGGTATGTGCCTGTCAGGCGTACCAGGAACTTTACTTTGTCTGGAACTGTGTGGACTCGAGAGTGGGCCTCAGCATTAATCTACAACTGTCACAACTTTGCTGCAGTCCACGCAAGGTCTGATTTGTGGAGTCGTGCGCGCGTTGTTTACGATCGACAGCGCGATGCACAAAGCAGGTTCTACTCCGCGAATGTAATGCGGAGGACAGAAAGACTATGTTTTAGCCTTGCGCCGCAAATGAACTCTTTATTTTCTCCACGCACAGAACTGTGGTCGCCGACCGGGACCAGTGCATATTGCCAGTTGGTACGCAGGTTAGAGAATGGTTCTCTCTTGCGTTCCACTACGGTTGTAGTTCTGTCCGAGAAGTTAGTATATAGCTTTACAACTCTTGCACTATCATATAGCGTTGCTGATACTCGGGGTAGATTAGTCTAGCTGAGCATCACCAACCATAGTTTTCACTCTCATACACCCACAGATAGTGCCCAAATTATGTAGCAGTCGTCAGTGTAGGGGAGCTCACACAGTCGGAAGACAAGTAAGAGTACGGAGGGTCTGCGATAAGCTTTTTCACGTAAAGCCAGGCGATAGGTCATCGTACGCCGTTAAAGTACGCGAGGTGAAATGCGGATCTGCAGCATACTCCAAAATCCGCGGTACGAGCTGGATGTCTTACTGGAAAGTACTAGAAGTACTACGAAAGGTCTCTAGCTGGACTCGGCTATTCGAAACAATTCTTCGAGTATGCAGCGTGTATGCAAAAAAAAAGGCTGTGCTACAAGACCTCCACGTTTAGAAATACAACAGAAATTAGCGTTCCACGGCAGGCCAAAAAGTGAAGTATGGTTGCAAATTTTCCTACACTTTAGGACCCGGGGGACGGCGGCATCTATTTGCGGAAACGGAGGCGGAGCCAGAGCTAGGGAGAATGAAGCGAAAAAAGAGGACCACGAATGCTGTACCCAGACAAACAAGTGAGGAGCGGGATGTCGTCGATATTAGTCTGATACCTAGGCAGAATGTAGCTTGGCAAAGACAAGCTGGACGCAAGAAGCACCGCTATAGCCCAATACCTTTAGTGCCAGAGAGGGATGGTCTTGCTTAAATCACGTAGAATGAAGGAGATAGTGGTGTCTCTAGTAGGTTCCAAGGTCGGCTGTATTCGATCCGTAGCTTGGTGAGACAGCGGTCGTGCGGTCGTAAAGAAAAGTGCCAGCAGTGTAGACATCACCAGTCATGCACGCAGACATGGAGCTGACACTGGAAGGAGGTACTGTACCGTCCAACGCATTTTATAGTACCTTGGATTAGCGTTGTGCTAACTGAAGCATTCGACTGGACATGGTCCAAAATGACAAAGAATCCTCAGCAGGGAATGATAACGCAAACTATTCGCGCATACTTAGCGCGAATATATGGCCTTCGAATAATCATTGCCCGCGTCTATTCCCTCGGGCACACGCATACGCTGATTCCGCCATGGATCTCAACACGAACAGGTGACCTTCTCAGCAGCTAATGCTTGGAATGCGACAGATTTACGGCCACAAATGAAGGGTTCTTTCTCTTCTGTCTTTTTGTTCCCGATAACTGCCATTGTTTCTATGTACGGGCGTCTCTAGCGTACGGGGTTATTCACCGATCCTGTGAGCATTTCCGTGGCAATATCAGGAAGATAATCGATCAACGCTGTTGTCGTGCTTTCGAACAGCTCTTGGGCATTGGAGTCATCTGACAAACTATACAAAGACTCTATCGTCTACCATTTGTACTGCGTAGGTTTTCTACAATTCACTCACAAACTCTTAGAGGAGGCGCAACCGTGGCATAGACTCCCTCTTACTTCCCCGTTCAGACAACGACGAGAGCCTGCTATATCTTCCGAGCAACAGCATCCTACCAATATCACACTTTCTTCCATTGAATGTACGTCTATAAGTTCCCTGCGTAGTTTTATAGCCGGAGGGCGTCTTCTCGGTGAAACCATTCCGTACATTGTGAAGAAAACACTTGCAGGTCTCGTGGATGCCAGCAGGCGGGTCTTCCGAGGCAGCCAAGTAAGTGTCTGCGAGAGCACAGTTCTTATCGCATCTCAGCTCTTGCCGCATTCAAATTTGACGCCGCGGTACCCTCAGAGGGGTTCTATGGGATGTTCAGGGAACAAGATTGGAAACGAAGAGCTCTACGCGCGAGCAGTACGCAGAACGTGTGTCACAAAACGTCCATCCAGTTGATTGCACTATAGGACAGAGTGACAACTGCTACCTTGTCTGGTCTGTCGAGTAAATTACAGACCAGTGGGTTTCTTTTTGGGGGCGAAATACAGTCCGACTAAGTTCTGAGCTGTTCCAGTGTTTAGCAAATCGATCAGCTTTGGAGCTATAGAGTTTTCTTGTATTTTTGCCCGAAAATCTTCCGGGTACGTTACGGAATAGACCCCGGATAGTTTGTATTCGATACTAGGGCTTGCCTATTAAGACGTCAAATCTGGGATGTAATAAGGCCAACTGAGCATCCAGAAGATGAGTGGGCTATATAACACGTACGATTAATATACTAGCTGCTTCATGTACAGTTTACCTCACCCTCTACAACGACGCCACAACAAAGGATGGAGTACTGCGTTGCACGCAAACTCTGACGGAGGAAAAATCTTTTTGAATTTGTCGACCGTGCACTTGGCCTGGACAGAGTCTTGAAAGAACTCCCAGTAGATATGAAGAAAGGCAAAAGTGCACGGGTTCTTCGCGGCCAAACATCTACGCAAAATTTGCCCTCATGTGAGGCTAACTGACTACTAGACACTGCTGTCAATTGTGTAGGTGCTTTTGCCTCATAAAAGGTCCATTCCGGCCTGATCGGAGGTCAAGATCATGCCTGCATTACATCAATGAGACCAAAGATGTGGTACCTTCACCGTCCCTGTCGTACTCGTTTCGGGTTCAAGTAGACACAATTCCACAACTAATTCTTTCTGCAAAGAGCTAGTCCGATGGTCTTATGGCTACTTGGACAGCGTCTACTCGCGAGTTACATTCTCGCTGAGAGCTTTGCGCTTGGAATTCCTCTTCTGAGAAGTGCGTCTGTGTTTCCGGGAAAGGATGCGGATCGACACCGCGTGCAGTGGCGTAGTACACCTTCTACTCATACTCCGCACTTCGGAATGCCATGGAATGCTGACTTCTGTCGCATTCCGAAATGTGGAGGTCGTGTAGTCCGGCGGGTTTTGCATGGATGTCGACTTCCGATAATGAAATAATTTGAACTACCGGGTCCAATGCAAGACCACATCCACTACCTGCAGCTCATTTCCAAGTAAAACGTCCAGCCCGTACTGCGAATCCTGCAGTATACTGCATTTCCGTATTTCAGCTTACGTACCTCAATGTCACGCGATGAGGTATAGCCTGCTTCACGTGGATAAGCTTACCTTAGACCAACCATACTCATAGTCGCCTTCAGCCGTGTTTTGCACCACAGCATTGCGGGCAGCTACGCGCAATATGCGCCATTTGCGGCTCTATGAAACTAAGCATAATACTCGGTGATGCTCGGCCGCACTGGCGCACCCAGAATCTTGCGAACGTCATATAGCGGGAGATGATGTGTAAAACCCTGCGCTGATTTCTCGGACAGTATTGTCAACATGGTGCAACGCAAAGAAGGACTAATTTGTAAGCCGTGGAAGGGGTGGTACATTTCACGAGTGCTGCTGGACGGCGTCAGTTTACTGCATGCCGAACATACGATGTTTACATGTAACGCGGGACTCCAAAGTAGTGGCTCCGTCCATCGAATTGCGTTTGTGTAGTAGAGCCTACTTCGTGCATCGACTCGGCACTGGTGAACAACGCGTGCACTAACTTATACATCTGGCACCGCGTGGCTTGCACCCAAGTGGTTCCAATCGCAGCGCAGAGCTGGGGCTTACACTCAAGTCGGCATCCTTTCATACAAAACAACTTTCTTCCTACGCTATACGGGCACCTATTCCTTACCAGCACGTGGGGAGTACAGAAGCCAAAAACTCACTCCGCCCATGCAGTAGCCGTGGTACCGTTGACGCATGCAGAACGTCAGGCACAGAATTCTTGTTCTGAACAGGTCTTACACGTCTCACACGAAGCATAGACACGAAATGAACCTCGAGTCGACGTCAGAGAGAGGTGGCAAACGTGTACTTCGTGGCGTTGAAAAGTATGTAAATTTTGAGATCGGGGCGGTGTCACCAGTAACAGGGGCTGAGATCTGCACATGTGAAAGTACGCGGGCAAATCGATCTTGTTTGTCAGATTAAATCTTGGACATCCATCTGCTCATTTGTTTTCACAAGTATAGATCTCAGCTCCTGCCAGTAGTGACACCCCCCTAGTTTAAAATTTCACTACTTCTTAAACCTCTTTTTGCAGCTATAACGGCACCAAAATCGCCCGCTTTTCTGTGCGACCTTCCTTGCGGGCGAGCGGAAGTCTTTCCCAGCTCTTACAGTGTCACATGCCCTCCTAGAACTGGTTCCAGAACTGGCATTTAGTGTTTATGTTTGTTTTACTCCACGCTATTCAGCCACTTCTTCGGGCCGCCACCTAATCTTCGATACTACTTGTCGGAACGCCAATCTTACTCTCAGGTTGATCGAAGTCGAAACCATTCTCACTAGTACTGACCTCCTCCTCCCTACTACTCCCGCCGTCGTCCAAGTCTAAAAATCCAACCATGTCCGCGTCGTTCCCACTGTCTGACACCTCACCTCTTTCATTGTTCCTACGACTAACACAGGCCATCTCACTACCCGGGAACTGCGGTAGCCCTCTCAGTACGTAGAACACCTGGTCAGGCACAAATTTCCCTTCTGGCATAAAGTGCACGTGGTACCTTCCTGTCAACTCATCCGCAACGCGGTCCTCATATCTAGTCACGTGGTGCATAAGGTACCCATGCCCCAAAACACACAGCTTTCGGTGGCACAATGATCGTGTTTATCTTGAAAAACGCCGTCGCTGCTATCTACTCGCTTTCCTCCCCGCCTCCTAACGCCTGTGAACAGCCACACACCCACAACAGGAAGCCCACTGCCTCGTGACGATTGCGGAAAAGCCCAGCATCTCCACTTTTAAGGACTAATCAGAGTCATCGTGAGGCGTTCGCCGCTGGTACTCCTTCCCAGTTACCAAAACCCGACCACCCGTCAGAGGTATGAACGGCTTCCTCCCGGATATCTTCCTCATCCCTACGTCAGCAGCAAGCTGACCCACTCACGCGTTCACCTGCGCACGCATTTACGAAGCCCACACCCCATCCTCCCCCGATCCGCAGCCTCCCATCGCCAGGCTCCGTGTATTGGAGGAGCGGACGATTTCCAGCTTCCGGTCTACCGCGTCCCCCTTGTCTTCCCCGTCGTTCACAATCGGGGTCCACTAGATCTCATTCGGCCCATTTCCCAGTGCATTCTCACCGTTGAATGTGCTCGCTATGAACGAAAACAAGTTTTCAAGCAGGGAAAGTTTCCACTTGGGCGTTAACATGACGGGCTCGAGGCTTGCGCGCGGAATGCCACTGGGGTCAGCGAAACGCTCAGGGCACGTCTAGCAGAAATGCTGAAGCTCACCTCGTCGCTTCTCAAAGCAGGCATATCGTCTGCCATAATCCTCAGCCCCGTCTGGTACGTTCCTCCAGAAGTGTGTCTGAGCCCCGTTAGGCTTCCAGACGTCCCGACTCACATGGCTACCTTCAAGCTCGGTAACGTACACGTAGCTTCCTATGAAGAACTGAAGCCGAGACATGGATACGACGTCTTTGATGGATAGGTACAAGTGCGCCCGGTGCTCAATAGGTATGTGGATGGGAAGCAGCCGATGCATGGAGTACGGGTCTTTCGATATCCACACACGCAACTTCTCTTTCTCGTAATCTGGCGGGCCGACGTATGTCACATATTCCCAAGCTTCGGGTGCTTTTTCAAACACCACGGTCTTATCCGCAATATCGACCAGCACCTCGCTCGGAACCATGTCGTCGAACATTTGCGCCGCACCTCTACGATGGCCGGTGTTTTCCTGGCCCGCCTCAGTCTTCTCAGCGACCCCTACTCTCGACTGTCCCACTGCCTTCTTCACTCCACCAGACTCCACCGACTGTACAACCTCCACAACTCGAGGGGTTGACCATGAGGAGGGTGCCGCCGTTGCCTCCACGGCAACCGCTTTTGTCGCGAGCAGTATTCCTGGGGCCTTCTGCGCACATACTGCTGGGTCGAGTGCAGTCGCGTGGGAAGCAGGAAAACACCGAGCAAGGCGGCGTGTACAAGGCACGGTAGCTGCGGTCGTCACTGGAGCCGGGGCTGTGTGCTTGCTCCAACTAGGAGCAAAGTGCTCAGGTACTGTATTCGCAAGGCACGTAGGGCGGGCCTTGTTACGCTTCTACGGATCTTCTCCGGAGCCATTGTCCCTCTTCGAGAAGAGGCCCATCTGGCTCAGGTACAGCTGATTGATGGAAATCCTGAGGAGTTTCGATTGAGCAATCTCAGTCCACGGAAAGTCATCATAAGTCAGGACTTTCACCTCGCCATACTTATGAAATACGTCTACGCAGACTTACAGAACTTGGCGCGCACACGCGTAGAAAGCTTCAGATTCAAAGTTTCCGTCGTGATCCGTCTGCTTGTTGAACCTCCACGCCCAAGTAATGAACAGAGCCACGACTCAAGGGCTCTCTGGCCAAAGATGCTCGTCATGGAGGCGGGTGATGCCGGGCTTCTCAGAGGTCGAGATGTAGAAGGTCAGGTCGCTCAGCACGTTCAGAAGACCTGAGTTTCGGAGGAAAATGTTCGCCAAGCGCACGTAACGGCGGTAGGCAGACAGGTTGGTTCCTGGCAGCACAATTGCCTTCGTCATTGCTTCCCCAGCTTCCTTCGAACTCAACGCCAGTGGGTTCATTTCGTTCTTGACCGCGAGAGCCTCCGTGACGTGAATGGCACTCGTCAGGTAGTGAAAGAACGACGTGTCGATGCGGACCAGTTCGGCGGAGGTGTTCTGCTGGGACGTGCCGGACATGATTTCCATATCCGTCATGTCCCGTCCATCGTTTCGGCGGACGAGACGCACGTGGAGGCGCTCGTCAGCCCATGACCTGCCGTCCTTTTCCTCTTTCACGCTAATGGTAGCTTGTCAGCGATGAAGGCCGTCCACCATAGCACACTCCACATCTTCACGCAACATCGTGCCGTCCTTGAGAGTCTCGTCAGCTATATCCGGTACCGGGGGATTATCGCACGGTTGCACTGTCACGGACATGGAGCGAAGGTCATACATGTAGCCACACTCAACCATTCTGAACCGGCGGCAATCGATGGCGGCGTCCGTGCTTTTGTGAACAACTTGCCGCTGCTCTATGTTCTGCCCGATATATACGTAGACCTCGGTGGACTCATAGTCGGTCTTCGAGAAAGTACGACGCGACATCAGCTGCTCCTCCCCCTCCACGGCAACCACATTGGACTCTTCACCGCCCGAAGTCTCTAGTGCTGGAGACCGGTCCGACGAAGGGCGCACCGGGGCTGAGGCTTCCCGGCACAGGCGCTTGCGTGATGGCGACTCCAATGGAAAGGGCTGCACGCCCGCTTCGGCCCGGAACTCTTCACCCGTCGCCGCCAGCTACGATCCGGGCTCCGACTGTACCCCAGGCTGCGGCTCGGGAGCAGAGGTCAGCGAGTTGCGGGTGGTGGACGTGATGGGATGTTTATTCGTTGGTTCAGAAGTACGCCACTTGCGAGAAAGAATCACCAATGGATAGGAAGGAGGAGGAGTTTTAGAATGGGAATGCAGCGAAGATGAAAAAGGATTCGTGTGCGAGGGAGGGTCGACGGGTGACGGTAAGGAACGGAGAGACTGAGAGAAGAAGGTGGAAGGAAGGAAGAGTTCGGGACACGAGGGCCTCGGGAGGTTGCACGAGCACGGTTGGCGGCAGGAAACGTCAAGCACAGAAAGAAACAATCCTGAGCAGGCCACAGTAGCTGCATTCTACGTTTGAAAAGCATATTGTTTATAAGATCCGTGAGGTGTCCCTGGTGACAGGCGTTGAGACCTGCACACGTGAGAATACATGCGGAGATGGATCTTATTTTTCAGATGAAATTTCGCACATCCATCCGCTCATGTCTTTCCACATGCTTAGACCTCAGCCCCTGCCACCAGTGCCACTCCCCTAGTATAAATTTTCAGTACTTCTCAAACCATCTTCTTCGTTCTAAAACGGCCCCAAAATCGCCCACTTTTCTGGGTGGCCATTCCTTCGGCTGAGTTCGAGTCTTCCTCAGCTGGTGTAATTTGGCTTGCTCGCCTGGAAATAGCTTTCAAACTGGCATGTAGTGTTTGAGTTTGTTTATCTGCACGGTATTTTCGACGATCATACCTCGTACTTAGAAGCTGAACTTATCCCCGTAGGTTGTGAAAAGCTCCTCGCCCTTGAGAATCCCATACATCGCATGGATTGTACCGGTATTCAGTGAACGCAGAGCTTTCTGCGACAATTCCACTCGATCCTCATAAAACTCCACGTTTGTGTCCCGTGCTCTAGAAGTACCTCTATTTCGCTCCTCCCCATCCCTAGGTAAGTACTGGGCGTCATTCACCAATCCAGCTACACGAAATGGTGCCAGTAGATTGTACCCCTTATGCCTCGGACTTTCACGGGACTGCCCCGGCCTTTCCACGATAAGGGCTACCCGGTTAAAACGTTGTCTGTCTACCCCCGAAATTCCACCTCCGTAGATCTCCATCTTCTTCTGCGTGCGCTCACGCAATTCTGCATACATGAGCGTCCCGTAGAAGGAGACGATCGTCTCTCCTTTCGCCGAGACCCGGTCTGCAAACACCCCAAGTCCCAGACCTTCGTGCTTAACCATCGACGGCAGCACAACCACACACCTGTCCATCGCTTCCACCACCAGTAGTGCTAGCGGGTCTTGCTTGTCTAGCAGGGCCTGGTACTTCGCCGGGCGGTGGTACACCGGCGCACGTCAATAGCACAGGGAAAGCATGACTTTCCCGCCTTAGTTCGCACCAACACGGACGATGTAGTCCCGTAGACATTGATTCCAGAGACACCGAGCAGGAGAATCGGCAGGGTTCCTCCCCCCCCTGGCAGACACATTCCGTTCTACGCCGGCCAAATACCTTGTGGCAATCTCTACAACCCGCGAAGCCCCATGAATGTCGCACGCGGTGCTCACAAAGCTTTCGCAAAACGCGTTAAGCAAGGTCGGTAGAGCTTTACTGACGCATTCGTCATCCTTGTCGCACCCCATGATACGGCGATGTATCTGGAGCCCTAGGCATGCTTTTGCAGTCGCGCAAGTGCCACTGAACTAGTCCATCACAAGGTCCTCCGGTGTTGAACACTGCAACAACAGCTCATCCGATTGCTTGATGCTCTTCACTTCAGGTCGAAGCATCTTCACGCGACCCCCTTCGTCAGCTCTTCTCATCACTTCTCCGGGCTCCAACTGCTGGATTCCATTCGGAAAGTTCGTGTAGGTCGCGTGCGAAGACTGCACACGCCCGTTGCTTTGGTAGCATACTCGTGCAAACTGCTCTACAAGCGGCATATGAGACATGAGTTTTGTATGTAATGATCTCGAGCTCGGACGTGGACTATCGGCTGGTACTCCACATTAATTACGAAGTCGTTCTGCCGCCTCCCTCTCGACGCACTGGCCCCATCGCTCACCTCGTCGTACACCTCTCGACTGTAACGCTCGAGGCGTGAAAGCCACATGCCAAATTGGAGACCACTGCAGGAAATGATTCCATGGCCAGTATTAGCAAGTAGTGCCTCGAATATTGGGATGGAGGGGTCCATGTACGTGTGGCTCATGACATCATGGGCAGAGTTGTCCGTAGTCCGCTTGCTTCTGGTGCTGAGCGGAAGGTCCGTGAACGGCAGCATAACCCTACCCTCCAGGCGCCCACCCGGGTCGGCAGCGTGATGATTGAGGAGGTCGTGGAAAGCGCAAGTGTGCGCACGGTAGTCCGGCTTTATCATGCCGAGCAACTCAGCGAGAAGTTCGGTCGACGGGTTGTAGATGGGGAGCGACTCTTCCAAATCCTCCTTCGACGGTGGAGACGGGCTAATGCGGTTGGCTGGTTCTGGGGCTTCACGAAGGGGGTCTTTCGGCTCGAGCACTGATGGGTCGAGAGTGGACCGGATGGCATCCCTAGCTTGCCTCATACGACTGTGTCCTACAACGTCCCCCACTTCGTTGCCGCTGCCCTCCAGTTCCAGCTCCATCTCCTCTTTCATCCGGGAAGACAAAGAACGAGGAGGCTGCGCTGATAATCCCACACTAGGCGTCGTGCTCGAAAATTTCACACCTCGACGAAGTCGCGGTCTCGTGTCTTCCGAATCGGGGTCTAACAGCTCCGATTCCACCTTGGTAACCTCTGAACAGGCACCATCATCTTCAGAAGCTTCCCGCCGAAGCCCGAAGGACTCCTAGGTATCCGCACTCAAGTCGAAAAAGACCCTTGGCACGTGGTCATCGCGCGTCTTAAAGCGGTCCAGGTACGGCCATTTGCTGCGGTGCTTGACATCGTACAAAGCTTCGTTTGTAACGATGGCTTCCAAGCTCGACAGGAACAGACTGATGACCCCCCGCAACGCCGCATCCTTCTCACGAGCTCGCCCCCAAGCTACTATACTGCTCTTACTCTCCTCCACACTTGCTACCCCATTCACTTGTAGCGTGGGCTCCTGCGTGATGGGTGCAAAGCCGTCAGCGGGTGACTTCGAAGTCACAAAGTGCTGAACGCGGGGACGAAACAGAAGGTACGATCTAACTAACGCCTCGCACTCCGAGACTACCACTGCCTTCGCCAGCTTCGTCCACGCACGAGTTAGCAGCTGCGCACCAAACGCGAGACAATTTCCGCTTTGATTTATTTTCATCAAAGCGAATACACGTTTTCTGCCGCACCTCGAGGTGCATACGTTGGTCTCTCAGAAAAACATCGGAACCTCGAAGGTTCTGGGGCGGCCAACACAAAACATTCCTGGTGGAACTGCTTCCCGAGCCTTGTTGATCTTAGAGGGAATGACCTCAGTACCAACAATAAGGAACACCCCGCGGTTTTTCTGCCTCAGGGCCCCATCCGCGTTCTCCCCCATCCTGTTGTCTTTTCGGGTCTGCCACACGATCGACAGCGCTGCGCGCCTCATCTACTTCATCTGATCGCTGCCTAGCTCGCGAGAGTCCGGGTCGTCCTTCTTGATAAAAGTGGGGAAGTCGTTGCCAAGCTTGCGATGCTTGTTCTCCACTGCGGCGATTTCCTTCATCGCCAACGAGGCCTCGTCGTCTGCTGCAATGACAAAGCGCAGGAAGGCCGACATGTGGAACTTCGTGAGGGCAAACATCGCGTTCAGCTCGGATGAGGAGAGAACGGCAATTAAAGCAGGCAGGCAAACGCTGGCTGTCTCGGGCCGCCTGAGTTCAGTCGTCGCCATGGTTACGGCTCGACGAGAAACGAAAGAGGGAAAGAAGTCCAGGAATGATGCGGATGCAAGGAAGGAGGAGAACATCGTTGTAAGGGGAGCAAGGAAAACCACGTGGCTTGGTGTAAAGGGACGAGAGACGAGGACCAAATAAGGAAAGCAGGGAGGACCGCGTCGATATATTGGTGTCGGGAGGGTGTGACGTGTCGTGCTGTGAGTGCAGGTGTGTACCATTTATATTATGGACAGGCAGGGCAGCGGTCAGGAACACGACATACTCATACACGCTCACGTTTCTGTTCCGTAACAGCAGTTACGAACCGTGGCGCCCGCTTCACGAAACTAGGAAAAATAAGTAGATTATTTACGGTTCGTGGGGGTGTTGCTAGTGACAGGGGCTGAGATCTACAAATGTGGAAACACATGAGCCGATAGATGTGCGCAATTCAATATGAAAAACGACATTCATCTGCCCATGTATGGTTACATTTGTAGATCCCAACCTTTGTCATCAGTGACGCCATCCAAGTCTCAGTTTTCGTTACTTTCTGGAACGTCCATTTGCAGGCCGTCATCCTCTGCCTCCAGTCCTGCCGTTGACGCTTATGATACTTCAAATGTTGGAAGGTACTCTCCGCGTGTGCATGACTGCACAAGGCCCCCACTACCAGTGGTTGCTGCTAGCTGGGACTTGTACTGCTCAGTTGACAACAACTGCGACGTAGGTTCCGGACTTGTTCTTCTCACCGAGCCCCTGTCTGTTCTGTCCCGCCTGTGGCGTAGCTTTTTATTGATGGCGTCGCCGGCTGGAACGACGACAGCTGTTTCCAGGCAACAATCTTGCAAGCGCACCGACAAGCAGTGGGAGCGGGACAATGATCCGCCGGCTGCGCCTTTCGCTGTAACTGCTCCGAACTGCGAGGTTAATGCAACTCAACGGCACTCCCTTGGGCAGGTAAACGGGGGTTGTTCAGCTGCATAAAACGCCAGCGCCGTCTCTGTTTTGTCCAGAAGGTGAATAAGTCGATGGTGCCACTATTCTGGCGACTCGTGGCGCTACTATAGTACTAGCAGTTCCACCAGGGCGTGATATCAGCGGGAGGCCTCCTTGTCGTGCGTCTATTCGATCCGACTGGAGCTCGCACATAGCCAGCTTCACCGTACGGGCTGGAATCAGGTCCGCTTCGCGTGTCCACAAGCCCGGCGTTGCCGCCCCTGTCGGGTCCCCCATCCGCCGCGGAGCAGGGCGAAATCATCATGCGACCCTGCATCCTCCTGGCACATCGTTGGTGAAACCCTCTTGGTCTTCACCTCCGCCCATCCCGATTCGGACGAGGGTTGAGACTTGCGCCGTAGATCCCCTACAATCGATCTCCCGTGCGCACATGGATAAGCTACAAAAGGTGCTTGCACAGCAGAGGAACAAGGTCACGGCGCAGGAGCAAGGGATTCCTGGGCTGAAGACAAGGGTTAGCGACTACAAGGGGAAGCTATGGCACCGCGATCAAGAGCTTCTTGAGGTGCGGGTGACGACGAAGGCAGCGCTTTCCGAGTTCGTGCGACTACAATCCGCATTCAAGGATGTCAAGCACGAGAACGAGAGTCTAGATGTGGCTCGCTCGATGTCTAGTGCCACCCAGTAGACCATACCGCGTGCCGGAACTGGAAGTGGGCAGAATCGCAAGCGTATGACGAAATGGGAGACAAAGTACATTGGTGTTGGCAAGACCATCGAAAAGCAGATTTTGCAATGATGCCATCGCAAAGCTGCTGAGCTCGACCTAACAAGTCCTGTTCCAGTCTGGGAGTGGGCTGGTCGGCGTGAGCCGTGCATGGCACAGGACCTTTCCGCAGACCGCCTGAAGGGTACCACACTGATTCCACCGATGGTTTTTGCCAGTCGTAAGGAGTACTATACGCGTTCCTACTACAATGAGGTGACGGCTCAGGTTGGAATGGTGCGTGCGGAGCTTGGCACCGGCAGCTGTTCATCCTTGTTTTTCGATGCAGAACCCCGCCGCGAGTACAAGGAGGCTGTTTCAACAGACTATGCTCTATGTGCACCAATGAGGCAGACGATATCTGACGTGATGAGCGCGCGGAAGAGAAATGCTAGGGAGAAGTTGTTCCAATGCCTCTGGTATTTTTTCTTCATGTCGCGGAAGACCACGTCTGTATCGGACTGCGGGCGGGCAGAGCGATCATCTCAGGCACTTGAGGCGCGGGTGAGACTAATGGATTCAAAAGGGTAGCAAGGGACTCTAGGTTTCTAATGGTGGCGACTCAGCGAGGTCGAGGATCTAGCATACGGTGATTACTCTACACCGAAGGAGGGCTTTGGTTTTGTGGAGGGTGACGTACTGTTTGGAAATTCGTCGGGGAGACACGTCCTTTACGAGTTCCGATGGTACCATGCTCGACAGGATGGCACGCCCGCGTACGGGTCTATCATGTAGCTCGCAAACCTGGACGCCTGGCTGGCAACAGTCGTATCCTGCCTGCAGCATGCTAAGGGCCATGGTGGCTAGCTACAACGCACTTCCAGACTGACGTTTTCCAAGTACCTGCCCTTTGCAATCGCGGAGGAACTTTGAAGCGTTTGCAGCGTTTTATCCCGCATTGTTCCGTCAGGGATGTTTGGGTATGGTTGTACTGCTGAGGGGGCGTTGTATTAGTCGGTGAACGAAGGGATCGAACGGTCTGGTGTGGAGCAGGGCGAGGATTTGTTATCAGACGCCCCTGGAGTAGCCACAAACATGGTGAAGGCGGGCTCAGAGAACAAATTTTGTGTGTCGGTACGGAAGACGGGGTTTCTGGACAACATCTCCAGTATGCTTGGCGGTCTTGTCGTCTGTTACGTTGTACGTGCAGACTCTAGCGAGGGACGGTATGAGCTTTGCAATGGCGCGTCTGGCCTGTGATGGACTCCGGCCACAACTCTGGATCCTTCCCCGCGCGCTATTGTTCGAGGAGAGGACGAAGTCCTGTCGACGCACAGTTGAGAGGGAAGGGAGGAAACTGCATTTGTACGTGGGTAGCGCACTAAACAGATTGTAGTCCTCACGTGTATTTAATTGTAGTGCAGAGAGAATGTCTTGTCCGGTGGAGGGGAACTTTCAGGTAGGGTTGGTCGTGCATCAAGGTTTCTGTAGAACCCGTTCATTTAGATGCGACTGTAGAGCCAGTGGAGCTGACGAGTGAAAGGGGGATATATGGAAATTTGGCCGCACCACGTGAGCCGTCTCAATCATAGCAGTGGCCTGCCACAGGCCAAACCAGGGAGAAGTAGGAGCTTGACGCCCTCTTCGCTGCATCTCTGGGAGCGGAACTCGACTTTCTACTCGATTTAAATTCTCATATGTAGACCACCGCAAGCAGACGCAATGCAGAGTGTCGTCAAAAGCGCCGATTGGTGCGATGAAATCCATGTCCCGAACAAAGGCATACTCGGTAGGTTGTAGTGATTCACGTTCTTGCATACAGAAGAGAGGCGGAACCTGGGTCACTCATACAGTGTCTGTGTGTTCTCCGTCGTCAGTGGCCAGGAGCACGACGCTCGATCGCTGCCGTTTTGTTGGGCCGAAGCTGCTGTTTGCATAAACGAGCTGAATGACCTCCTTCCGCGTTCGGTCGAGTCAAATGACATTCAGGTCGGGATCATAGTCGTTGACGGAAAGATAAAAGCCGCCGAGAACGTACACGATTTTGACGATAGATATTTGGAGAGTGTCACATATGTGGACCGAATGTTGCGGGGGAAGCTCGGCGCGCACAAGATCCAGCAGCACAGTGGTGCCCCGGTCACCAAGCGGGAAAAGAACACTGATGCAGATGTCTGGAGCTTCTCCACGTAGTGCTTGGAGCATCACAGCGGTGAGGCGGCCTCCTTCGTTTCCGAGAAGCGGCATGGCGAGGGTTCTCAAGAGAGCGAGGTCGCGGAGGTACATTCTGAAGCCTTCCGTGACACGACGCGCCCCGTTCCTGTCGTTTCGATTCCTGTGCGGGGTTCTGAGGCGACGCGGTTGGCAGACGGAGCCACCCCACTGTCAAACGGCAGCAAGGTTTTCGGAATGCTGGATTCGGCGGACGATTTCTTCCATGGGTGTTGCTCTTGGCTTGGAGGTGCGGCTGTAATCTTGCTTGAATGCGGTGTGAGCATGTTCATAACCACCTGCATCTAGATGTTGTAGGCCTCCAAAGCTGCGGGTATCATCTGCAAGGCGGGCGAGGAGATGAGACTGGGGAGTCTCAAGCCTGGTCGTGTGGTGGTCCCCAAAGATGTTGGCCATGGGGGCTTTAGACTTATTGACATGATCCGCGAGGTTGCGAACTTCGGCGAAGCTCCGGTGCTTCTTTAGTCTCTGTCTCGAGCTGAGTACCAGAATGTCCGAGTACTGAGCGCAAATAATTCGAGGGGCGCGAAGTGAGCTTCATTACAGCAACGGTGTATGATTCCTGCGATAGTTGAAAAAACCAAGCCAATGGACTTGCAGTTTTTGGCCTCGATCTTGCCGCAGACTTCTTCATTTGTGTAGAGTCTCTTCAGGCGATTGCGTTTCTTCGGAGGCGGAATAGTCGACGTGTAGGCGGGGAACGTAGAAAAACCTCGGAATGGCAGCCAGAACTGTGTTGACTCCGCGAAGGAGAGCTGTGCGGTGGGTTCTGCATTGTTTCCGACTGTTCCTGGCGGAAGCTTGCGCTGTGAATACGATGGGTGAGTCGAACCTAGAAAGTATGCAGGTCTTGATTAGCTTGGGGAAGCCGGGGTGGAAGTTCTGCAGCGGTTCGAAACCGGAAAAACGGGTACATGCCGAGATGAGAATTGGATGGAAGCAGGGCGCATGCTTTCAGAGAGAATGGCAGCCTCCGCAGGGAGGAGGTGGCGAGGGTTGGTTGCGCCTGTGCGGTGGCAGCTCATGCCTGAGCCGGCCGGTCCAGCAATGCATGGCCAGCGGCGTTGGTCTCGAGGTAGGCCACTTTTCTGCAAAGTTGGATGGTGGACTGCGTGTTGCGAGGCGGGAACGAGGCTGACGAAGTGAGGAAATTTGAAGGTACTTCGCAACGGTGGCATGGTTAGCTCGTTTTTGTGCCTGATCAAATGGCGATGATGCCCTCCGCCTCGGGTATGTCGCAGGAGTAGCCGGAGAGGACTGGGTGACATTTCCAGAGACGATGGCCGGCATCTGAGCTTGTGAAGCCCAGGAGCGCTTTTTCATGCAGAGGTGATAGCAGAGAGTGCAGGGCGGAGTGTAGTATGGATGCTTTCGGGTCTGGTGCGCGAGTAGTCGAAGAAGATGGACGGACTTTACTCTCTCTGTCGTCCACAATGGGGAAGAGCTGAACATGAATATAGCTAACGAAGGTGTGCCGGGACACCATGCAGCGTCGGCGGAATGCGGCAGTAAAGTTGGGGAAAGTGAGATCCACGAAATACGCGACGAGGGCGTTCTTCTTCAGCGTAGTGGCGGGTTTATGCATATATACCTGTATGCAACCAACAAACGAGTCGATCCCCGACGTCCCGATGTCCGAGATGATACCCTCGAGCTCGCTACCCATGATTGCTTCCATGAGGTCTTGACCAACTCGTCGGTGCATATCAGTCTGCAGCGGACGCGCGAAGAGATACGTGTCGCTCTGCGGGAGGTCACCACCAGGGTGGAAGTCGTAAGACTCTGTGTTAGCTTGCGCTACTTGCTTTCGCAGGATCTCGACAGGGTCCCGGAGATAGGCAGTTCCGAAGAACATACCGCTGTAGTCCAACATACGAGTTGCGGAGAAGCCCTGATGGTGAGGCCTCTCCTCGACAACAGCCACGTTGAGGGAGTGACACTCTTGTGGGGAGCGAATGCGGTCTCCAAAGCGGGCGAGAAAGAAGTCGGGATCCCTGAATATAGAGACGATCTCGTTAACGGTGTACGCGCCGGAAGCCCCCTCTACTTCGGCAAGAAAAACTGCGACAGATTATATGAGCAGATCGGTCTTACTTGTAGTCGGTTCTGCATCAGGGTGACACAGGAATGGGAGCAAGGAAAGCAGGGGCGTCGGAGCCTCATCAGCGAGGACGTTATCATCGTAATAGACGCGAGGTCCTAGGGCCGGTGAACCTTCCAGACGAGTAGGGACGACCTTCGCCGGTCGGTGTGTTCGGAAGTGACACTATTGATCGTGTTTGGAAAGGGAGTACGCGTGGGAAGAAGAGTAGACGCAGTGTCGAAATTTCCAGCGCATACTGAGGGCTGGCAAAGGTGGCTGGAAAGAGAAGGGCTGGTGGGAGGAGTGAGGGAACGGAGAGGTAGAACGTTTTCCCTACGTGGATCTGTCTTCTTGTTTTCACTAATGACAAGACGGTAGGTCCGCTCGCGAGAATTCCCACCTGCACGAAACCTAATTCAGGTCCCGTGCACGCGGTAGTGGTCAAGGTGGAAGACAGGGCCCGTCATTCGACACGTACGCACGCTATTGGCTGTGTCGCCACGAGAGTACCATGCATTTGCTGACGGGTACTACAACGAGAGGTGGGAATCGAAAAGGAATGGTACCGTAATATCCGTACTTGAAAGATTTTCAAAATTCGTACGCTCTAGGGTAATGTCATGTACAGTATTTTCAAGGCACGGCGGCGAAACTGTGGAACGCAAGAACCTGCCACAGGCCCTATTGAAACCATAGCGACACGGAACAACACTTCGTCAAATATGCAAAGGTACCCTGCCGTCAACAGAAAGTACTGAGCGATAGTTATTTTTTGTGATGCGAAGGCGTGCACAGGAAAGCAGCGCGTATTCGAAACGGTATTAACACAAGCGTGAAGGGTTTAAGCGGGAAAGGACGCGTCTTTGAAGAGTGCCAAGACGTGTGATGTGCGATGCCGTGCGGGGAGTGCGGGCTGTTTGAGATGGAGAGGGTGAGGGAGTGCGGGTGATGGCCGGGTGTGGTATCCAAACTGGAAGGGATGGTGGGCGGTAGGGGTGGCGTTCTTGAAGAGTGCCAGGACGTGTGGTATGCGATGCGATGCAGGGAGAGCTGGCTGTTGGAGGTGAAGAGGGTGAGGGAGTGCGGGTGATGGTAGGGTGTTGTGTGCAAACTGGAAGGGAGGGTGGGCGGGATGGGTGGTGTCGTTGAAGAGCGGTGAGACGAGTGGCGGGCGACGCGATGCGGAGAGTGCGGCCTGGTAGAGGTGTAGTGCGATGCGATGCGGGGAATGCCAGCTCTTAGAGGTGGAGAGGGAGAGGGAGTAGGGGTGATGGTGGAGTGTTGTATACGAACTGGAATGGAAGGCGGGCGGCACGGGTGGCGTCGTTCACGAGTTGCGAAGCGTTCAGTATTCGATGCGATGCAGGAAGTGCGGGCTGTCGGAGGTGAAGAGTTCGAGGCAATGCGGGTGGTGGTGGAGTGTGTTATACGAACATTAAGGGAAGGCGGGCGAAACGGACGGCGTCGTTCAGGAGTGGCGAGGCGCTTGGTGTTCGATGCGATACGGGGAGTACGGGCTGTTGGACGTGAAGAGGGCGACGCAATGCGGGTGGTGGTAGAGAGTGGTGTACGAACTGGAAGGCAAGGCTGTCACAAGCGGTGGCGTCCCTGAAGATTGGCGAGGCGTTTGGGGTTTGATGGGATGCAAGGGGTGCGAGATTGTGGATGAGGAGAGGGTAAGGGATTGCGGGTGATGGTGGGGTGTGTCGTACAAACTGGAAGGGATGGTGGGCGGGATCGGAGGCGACGTCGAAGCCTGGCGAGACGTGACGAATGCAATGCGATGCAGGGATAACGGGCTGTTGGAGGTGGAGAGGGAGAGGGAGTAGTGGTGATGGTGGGGCATGATGGTAATAACGTAAATTCGTCCAAATACTGCAGAAGGGCTATTCATGTAGCAGTACGGAAATTTAGTAGAACGGGACCGGACGTTCACCGCGCGCTGTGAACGTTCGGTTTAGTTTCAGTACGTGCGATGCGCAGCTGCACTTTGCGTAGTTCCAAATGCAGCAAGACAGCATTCGAAATTGTGAAAAGTGCCGTTGTTGACGACTAAAGTTAGGAATGGACTCTCCCACGGCGCAATACGCTGCGAAGTATAACTACATCCTGGACTTCCACAGCCCATAGTATATCAGCTCATACTACTGGACTCGGAAGTACACCTGGTCAACGTCCGAGTCTACTATTCCTAGAATCGGACTTTCACTTGGTGGACGTCCGAGTCTAGTAATACTAAACTCGGACGTCCACCTGGTGGAAGTCCGGGTCTACTGATACTAGACCCGGCACTGCAAAATATATAGTAAACCATGGGTATTACTAGGCATCTTACCGCACTCAGTGGACGGCCGCAACCATTTCCGGAAACACAGACGTGCCCGTGTTCTGGAGTAATTTTGTTTTTCGATTCTTTCAAAGAGCCCACTTGAACAGAAAACCATATACAGTGACATCTTGTAAAGGTGTACTCGATCGGGGCTCAATGAAATCGAGCAAGCCATATACCACGGATAGACCTATTAGGAGCCACGGAGCTGTCTTCAATTCTAGTAGACATATGTATGTGGAAACTACTATGTCAACAAGGATAGCTCACCAACACCACATTTAGACTTCATTTCTCAAATTACCCAAGCGTTTTAAACAGCACTCCTAATTTTCTCCATACTCGAAACCATGCTCCTCATGAACATCTTACAAAGAGCAATCTCTGCCCGTTTCTGGGAGAACAGATGTACATTTATAGGAAACTATCTCTGCCACACCCTGAACATATACCTTTCGATTTGTTCGCGTTCGTACGAAAATCATAACGAGATTGGTAAGCCGTGTTTGTTGACTCCACACCAGATGATAGCTGTCTGCGATTTCTAGGGGCCGAGTGGACTCCAAACCCATTGTCAACATCCATGTTGTCATTCGGTATTACTGCTGTAGACCTCCTGCGAGCCTGTTACGCTCCATCCACACCATTGTCAATGACTCTGTCCGCCATTTGGGAGCACTAGTAGTTTCGAGTCAACAATATGCTCTTCGAGCATCTGCAGTACAGTTTTCTGGAGTCAACAACAAAGATGACAAGAAGAGAGGTGCTGATTGTCATCGCCCAATTTTTGGCCTCGAACTCCGTTTCGAACCCAAAGTCATCCCGACGACAGCTATTTTGCTTCTCAACGGAGGAGTATGTTCCGTAGTATTTTTCACATAGTTTTGGTATAGGCGTCTGAATGCTCTCCAGGTGAAGGTTTCCATCCCATGATATCCATCTCTCACGTCATTTGTTGTCGCCAGCCGTGATTGTCTCAGTCGATCTAATGAGGTAGTTTCTATCCCAGGCAACACATACCATGCCCATGCCGTCAAGCTTAGTAGTTACCATCGTGGAGTAGGAGCCGTTGTAGGCTATTCCCGGTCCTGAAAGGTAGTCAACAGGATGTCTCTTTCTAGCTGTCCTGAGGACACCATTATACCTCAAACCATTGTCGAAAAACACTTTTGCACTTGAAGCCAAAGGGAAATACGAATCAGCGCAAATGAGCCTGTAGGTGGAAAACCGCGGCAAGAATAGTTGCAGGAGCATTAACATGCCACGTTTATTGATGCCTTTAGATCTTTAGCGGATATCGCCGTCTACCGATAACGTCAGATGAATGAGAATGATAATGCCACTGACACCACAACCAGTAGGCTTGATTTTGCACCCGCTGTCCAGTTTCCGGTAGAGTGACAAATGGTATGGAATACCGATACTGATCCAGCTCCCTCTTAGCCCATGCCCCCCTCACCTACTCTACTTGTTCCAGATGCGCTGAGAAGGACTGATATTTGTAGCCCGAGTATCAATGGTTGAACCAACACACTCTTTGCCCAGGTTCCTTTTCGCATCCTTAGTCCCTGCGCTGCCTCCAGCTCCAGAACAGTTAGAGCAGGTGCGGAGCTCCCCGAAAGGGCTAATAGGCATGATGTCACCGAAACAATCAGATGACAAATGCCTACGGGTCGTGATATTGCTCCACATAGTGCAACAATTGCTAAACTGAAATCTTGGCATCACGACCAACCCTCCGATAAATCGAATGATTTCACCTTTGCTTTCTCTCTCGAAATATCTATTCTCCAGCTCTCCATTTGTCCACACGACCATACGGTTTAAATAGTGTCTCACAAACACCCATACGAAGTACTTCAGTGGAGCTATGAATGCGGAGGTAGGAGTTCTCATATACAATCTCGTCGGTTGGACTAGTAACCGTCCAAGGCTTCGTCCAAATGAAGACATTCATTTTCAGCATAGCTCCGACACAAGTCCACACTCCACTACTCTGCACAATGATCGGAACGTATACATCCTAGCTTTTGCAACTTATCAAATCTTGACTTTATCCCTCCAGAGCCGTGATGAGGGCGATGTGCACATCCGATTTGAACCTACTTGACTGGTCTCCGAGTTGCTCTAAGCTCTGAGGAGTAATGTGCGTTCCTGTGCCAGCGACTTTTCCGGAACTACCTCCTGCCATAATTTTACCCTGCTAAAGTTACATAACCCTGTCACTGTCTCCAGGCCCCAACCTGACGTGAACAGCGGTGACATATCTGCCGTTGGTCCAAGACTTGCTGATATCTCGGATGGTCGCTGAAACTCTTTCGCCCCTCCATTTGGCACCACACATCTGGCAACACTTGGAATATGAAGTTTTGAGGCTAGCACGAGTACAAGCTCGCGATCCAATGATGCCACGGGGTCTGGAAGTGGGAGACGTCGTTTCGGAAACTTGACGACTCTTGACGATATCGGGTGGAATTCTCGCTTCTGCTGTCGAGGAAATTTGACCGCTCTACCCTGCCCCAGCTGTCAACTTGATGAGGCTTCGCGTGGACGAAAGGAAAATGTTTGAAACAAATCCTAACG
>JAUKWC010046598.1:0-10129 GCA_032356245.1 Endocladia muricata | reverse complement strand
CGATCGCCTAAACAATGTGGCGGGAATGCTGCGCCAAACAAGTCAGGAATTTCGTTCTCAGGAAGATCAAACCTTCGCTGAATATACGGATCTAGCGGCTGAGCAGGTTGAAAAATTTGCCGGCTATCTTGATACACGCGACGTAGGTGAGCTTATGGAAAATGTACAGGACTTTGCTCGTCGACAGCCAGAAGTATTTGTCGCCGGCGCGCTAGCCGCTGGATTTTTGGTCGGTCGATTTCTCAAGAGTTCGCAAAGTAGAAACGACGCGCGAAATGGCAACTATAGAGTAAGCCGCCAGCGCCGCTACACACCTTACTCAGATAACTTTTACGAACGTGACTACGACCGTTCTTTTAGCAGTGGGGCAACGGCATTTAACAGCCAACGCTCTGTTGCAAACCCTACTGGTGTTACAACTGAATCGGGAAACAGCTCAGATCACAACGTAACCTCTACCACAAAGTCTTACGGGAGTGCATAAAATGGCAGATCAAATAGCTTATACAGATACTTACGAACAGAATCAAAGACCAGCTACCAACGAAAGTTCGCTCGGCTCACTGTTCTCGCAGCTAACCGAAGATTTTAGTACGCTCCTTCGCAAAGAGGTTGACCTAGCCCGAACCGAGACGATGGAGTCTGTCTCTACCATTATTCGCAGTGCCGTCTCTATGATAGCCGGCGGTGTGATTGCGTACGCTGGCTTGATCATTCTTTTGATGGCAGCCGCCTTCGGGTTGGCAAACGTTGTGCCGCTTTGGGGCTCTGCTCTAGCTATCGGACTAATCACTATTGTGCTCGGAGCCATCCTAATTATGGGTGGACGCAGTGCAATTGCTAATGTAGACGTAATGCCCAAAAAGACCATTGAAACGTTAAAAAACGATGCCAAAATGGTTAAGGAGAAATTATAATGACAAACAGTGAAAGTAGTGAAGAAATCCGTCAGGACATTCAGGCTACACGTGCCGGTATGAGCCAAACCATCGACGCAATTCAAGAACAGTTGAATCCAGATAACCTAAAGCAGCAGGCACAAGAGACGATTCGCACTTCTTTGACAGAAGGTGCCGATGTATTTGTGGACTACATCCGTACAAATCGCTCGGAGCTGAGCGTGACGGTGATGGATACAGTTAGGCAAAATCCCGTTCCTACCGCTCTGCTTGGTCTGGGTTTAGGTTGGCTAGTCGTCGAAACATTAAGAAGTGATTCGGCAGATTACGATTATGATGACGATGATTATGAAAACGAGTATCCAATCCAGCGATACCAGCCAAACAAGTACCGCACAGATCGTTACGAGTCGGAGCGATATAGCCAGAGTCGACGGCGTCCTGCTCGATATCAACAGCTAGACAGCGAATATCCGCAACTGTATGAAAATAACAGAGGCTTCGAGTGGAGTCCTGCGGATCAGACCTCTTCGGATTCTTATTACGACTCTTCCTCTGGACGTAATCAACAGGGTTCGTTTGGCAATAAGTTTGAAAGTGTAAAAGATAGTGCATCATCTCTTACAGAAACGGCGAAAGATAAAGCCGCCAACGTAAAAGATGCTGCCTTAAACGCCGCTTCAAGTGTAGGCGAAAAGGCAAAGGAGACTGCAAATACCGTGTCAACCAACGTAAAAAACAAAACAAGCAATCTAACCGACCAAGCCCGCTCGACGGCAGATCAAGCAAATTACCAAGCCGGTCAGATTAAAGGTCAGACTCAGTACTACGCATCTCAGGCAAGCCAATCTGCACAGCAGACAGTTAATGAAACAAGCCAAAGCATTCAGGAATTTGTTGACCAAGCAGGCCGCACGATTCAGCAGTTTATAGACCAAGCGGGTCGTACCGTGCAGAGATATGCTGATGACACCGGTCAAGTGTTCCAACGATATGTTGGTGGAAACGATTCAGAAGCACAATATTACGCAAGCCGCACGGGTCAATATGCTCGCCGTACTGGCAATCAGTTACAGCGTACTATTAACGACAACCCACTTGTTTTTGGTGCAATTGCACTTGGAGCGGGTGCCTTGGTTGCAGCAATGCTGCCCGGAACTCGTCGCGAAAACGAGCTGATGGGCGATACGCGAGACGAGCTTTTTGATACAGCCCAAAATGCGGCCCAAGATGTTGCACAGCGTGCCCAGAATGTTGTTGATGAAGTAGCACCAGAAATACAGCAGTCTGTAGAAAAGATTGTTGGCGATGTCAAACAGACGGGTCAAAAGACTGCCGAAGAGCTTAAAGGTGCGCTTAACACAACTGCCCAAGAGCTTAAGAAGACAGGCAAGACCGCTACGCAAGAGATAAAGGAAACGACAAAAGAAGCGGCTCTGAACGTCAAAAAAGAAGTAAAGAAGACGGCAGAAGTTGCTAAGTCTGAAGCGATGACACAGGGCAAGAAGGCAAAAGAGGATCTAAAAGATCGCGCCGAAGAAGCCAAGAAGACGGTAAAAAGCAACACTAACTAAGGGTGGCGTTCAAATAGCCCAGTGCATGTAGATTTGCGACTAACTGGGCAGAAGATAATTTCTGCTTGGCAAGCGCAGACACAAGTTTGGATATTTCAACACGATAACCTTAGGAGAAAAAATGAAACTTGATAGCTTAAAGAAACTATACATCGAGCAGCTCAAAGATCTATATAGTGCCGAAACTCAGCTAACAGAAGCATTGCCCAAAATGGCAAATGCAGCGTCATCTTCTGAGCTTCAGCAAGCTTTTGAAAGTCATTTGGATCAAACCAAAATACATATCCAACGCATCAACAAAATCTTCGAAGGGTTGGGACATAGCCCAGATGGTGAAGAGTGCGAGGCAATGGCTGGATTGATCAAAGAAGGCGAAGGTTTGATGAAGAAAGAGGGCGAGCCAGAAGTAATTGACGCCGGTCTTATCGCCGCAGCACAGCGAGTAGAGCATTATGAAATTGCCGGTTATGGCACGGTTCATAAATACGCTAAGTTGCTTGGAGAAGAAAGCGCAGCTACTGCAATTCAACAGACGCTTGACGAAGAATACGATGCTGACAGCAAGCTAGATAAACTGGCATCAAAGATCAATGTCGAAGCAATGGCATAAAGCCACCTTAGATGTTAAACTGTACGTTCTGCTATGTCCGACCTGCTTAAGCAGGTCGGACATTTTGTTGGGACGGTAATGAACCAGCGTCTATTTAATGACGCTCTTAAGGCCATTCCAAAAATTAAAATATACGTTATGGCCGCAAGCTCCTCCAGAAAAGCCGATAAAATACGTATAGCTGTTTTCTGGATTAGCCTTAATCTTTTGGACTAGCGACCGTGGCAGATGCCTTGCCCTTTACAAAAGTAGAAGGCAGGTAGCTAGCTAGAGGGATTATCAAATACTTAGAGCAATCTATTCTGCCGATGATGCTTCCTGTTATTGGCTTTGTGGGGCCGGAGTTGATACAGTAATAATGTCAGCAGAGCAAATTTTCAAAAACACAGAAAACAAAAATTCTTTCGACTGGGCCATCTATGCCGACGCCACGTTAGCTGGTCTATCGGTACTGATACCCGTCCCTTTTGTTGATTCTATAACCGAAGATTATTTTCGCAACCGCATGGTGCGCTCGATTGCCTCTCAACGAAGGCAGACGCTTCATCCGCAGGCGGTCAACACAGTCAATCGTGGACAAAGCAACATCTGGTCGCGTATGGGTGGGTGTCTGTTCTGGCCATTCCGCTTTGCATTTGACCTTGTACTCCGGCTTTCGCGCAAGATCCTCTATTTTTTGACCGTTAAAAGAGCCATCGATTCGCTCAACCGATATTGGCAGCGCGCCTATCTGCTCGACTACATGATCCGTCAGGGATATTTGAGCCATGCGGAGCAGCTACAACCAGCCGTTGGCGCAATGGAGAAAATTCTAAAAGACCACAGCGATAGCCCGTTAACCAAGCTCGCGCGAGAACTCGTGCGTAGCCCACAGCGGATCGTCAAAAGCGTTCAACGCGCGCGTCATGGAGAGCAAGATGGAGAAATTGACGAGGCACGCCAAACCATGAGCAGCAGCTGGAACCGCTATGACGATTATTTTGAGCGGTTGCAAAATCATTTTGAGATTGCGCTTGCCGAACAGCGCTCCAACAACACATTAGTCTAAACCATTCCCATATACCCAACCATACGCTATGAGCAAACTTAGAAACGCATTGTCCACACTTATCGTTATTTTAGGCGTTTTTTGCATTGTTACAGTCATCTTCTCATTTACCTCATACGATCAGTGGTGGATCCGCGCGCTCGATTACCCGCGCCTACAGATCACAATTTTATCCATTGTAATTCTCTTGCTTTCTCTGATCGACTTTCAAGTGAGAAGAAAAGGGCAGAAGGGACAAGAGCAGAAAGGACAAGAGAAGGGAAAGGGGTGGAAAAGGCCAGTGGCGCTTTCTTATCTTACCGTGCTGGCATTTGCTACCATCTGGCAGGCATATGTGCTGCACCCTTACTTTTTGCCCGTATCGCTACAGGTGCCCGACCGAGAGGTGACTGCGCCCGAGCGAGCCTTTAGCGTACTGGTTGCCAACGTACTGATGGAAAATCAGGAGATTGGATCCTATTTAGACATGGTCGAAAAGCATGATCCCGATGTGGTTTTGGTAATCGAGCCGGATGCTTGGTGGACGGAGCAATTGGCACCGCTACGAGAACAGTACGATCATCATGTAGAGCAACCTCAAGATAATCACTACGGCATGAATCTTTACTCGCGTTTCCCCCTCTCTGAGACGGAAATTTTTTACTTTGAAGATGCAAATACGCCGCTAATTTTTACGGTTCTGACGCTGGAATCGGGGGACGAAGTAGAATTCTACGGCGCTCATCCCCGCCCCCCGCTGCCTGAAAATTCGGTTTCGGCTGCCGATAAAGAATTAATTAAAATTGCCCACCACATCAAAGAATCCGAGATCCGACCCGCCATTGTTGCTGGCGATCTAAACGATGTGCCATGGTCATTTACGATGAAAAAGTTTCAAGAGATCAGTCAACTACGTGATGTTCGAGTGGGGCGCGGCTTTTATAATACTTTCGACGCCAAACGCCGTCTCTTCAAACTACCCCTCGACCATATCTTTATCACGCCCAAATTAGGCCTGGCCGAGATTGCCAGTCCGATTGTGTTTTCATCCGATCACAAAGCACTTTTTGCAAGATTTATCGTAGACGCAGAGATAGAGTAGAAAAGATAGAATAGGGGGATACCTGTCCTCACAGAACCACAAATTTTTCTGGCCGCGCAATTGTTTTTCAACGGTCTATCCACTGAGTGACTGAAAACAGAATCAAAATAGGACTACATCGCATGTCTAATTGGATTATGACCACCTGGTCCGAACTATCAATGATTTTAGTCACGGCACTCAGCATCTACTGCTTTCTGCTTCTTTGCGTGCGTCTCTCTGGTCTGCGTAGCTTTGCAAAAATGTCGAGCTTCGACTTTGCCATTACCGTCGCAATGGGTTCGTTGGTTGCCGCAACAATTTTGAGCGAAAACCCCTCGCTTTTGCATGGGACTATTGGGTTGATCGCTCTTTTTATCATCCAATATGTTGTTTCTTGGGCGAGACGCCACACGTCTTTTATGACCCGTCTGGTCGATAACGAACCGCTTCTCTTAATGGCTGGCTCGACAGTGATTGAAGAAAATCTCTCAGCCGTTCGATTGACGGATGGTGACCTGAACAGCCATTTGCGTCAGGCGGGCGTTATTCACCCCGATCAGGTACTCGCCGTCATTATGGAGACAACGGGCGACATCTCTGTTCTCAAAGCTGATAACCAAAACTCTGAGATGAGCCGAGCTTTACTGGCAGACGTGCGCGACGCAGACAAAATACCCAAAAAATATATACAAGCCGCCTCGGAATTTACAGCAAATTGATACAAATTTTTGCGGGACATCACTTCGTGTATTGCTCTGGCTTGCCATCATTTATCCCAATAAAGGAATATAAAAGTTATGCGATTCATCCTAAAAGAGCGCATTTTTAGTCTACGCGAGAGTTTTTATATTCGCAACGAAGATAAGGAAAATGTATTTGAGGTAAAGGGACGTTTGATCGGCTTTCGAGACAAGCTTTATCTGCGCGACTTGCAGGGCAACAGGCTGGCGACCATCACCGAAAAGATGCTGTCACTGCGCCCGATTTATTCGATTAAGCGCCCCAACCAGCCCGATGCCAAGATAAGGAAGGATTTTGTCAATATCATGCGCGACGGCTTTACGGTCGACATAGAGGGCGACTCGACCGATCTGCGTGTAAAGGGCAACATTCTTGACCATAGCTATACGATTGATCGAGGCGGCCAAACGGTGGCAACGGTCTCTAAGAAATGGATCTCTCTGCGCGATAGCTATATTGTTGATGTCGAAGATGGCGAAGATAATCTTCTGCTTGTGGCCTGCGCGATTGTAGTCGACCGCATCGCGCATGAAGATAAAGATAAAGAATAAAGTAGGCCCAGCAAACTCAGAACATAAAATGAGTTTGCTGCAAAATAGTTGAATTTCCCACAAAAATATCAAATTGACAGAAGCTTTTCACCTGAATTTCTGTGGCTCCCGTGCTTTTGTGGACAGCCCAATACTCTTGTAGGAGACCAAAGATATCGTGCAAAATGAAGAGAATAACAGTGCAGAAAATGCACCTGATGCAGCCTGTTTGGGCTGTGTGCCACTAGGTTTCTGTTGATGGAAAACAGTATGAAAATTTGGTTTATTTCATTCGAGCATATTCTATACGCTAGCATCAGCGCGCTCTTTTTCTTTTGTTTGATCGTTATTCTTGTACGTTTGCTTGGCAAGCGCATAACGAGCCAAATGAATAACTTCGATTGGATCATTACCATCACAATCGGTAGCTTGGCGGCGAGTTCAATATTGCTGCGCGACGTTTCTATCGTCGATGCTACTGCTGCGATCTTAGTCCTTTCGGGCTGTCAATGGCTCGCTACGTGGGCCGTCATGCGCTTTCCTTTTGTTAGCAAGATCTTTAAAGCGAAACCGCGCATGTTGGTACATAAGGGGGAGTTTCTGCACGAGGCCATGAAAAAAGAGAGAATCTCAAAAGGGGAGATCGAAGCAAGGCTGCGTGAAAAAGGCTATACCTCACTCGAAGATGCAAACTGGATCATTCTTGAATCGGATGGATCGATGTCGGTTATTCCGCGACAAGAGTTAACTTTAGATAATGCAGAGATGATGACAAATGTGGAAGGCTCTTTAACTTCAAATTGATTTTGTTTGGACCCTATGATATTGCTAAGAAAATTTATCTATTGCTGGTGCCTAAGCCATTTAATCATACTGAGTTTGTTTGTATCTCAACCGCTCCCACTCCACGGTCAGACAGATCCAAACGATGCGGATGCGGTTGAAGAGTCGATTCAAGAATCGGCTTTGCCGGATAAGATTGATGTGCAGCCGCTTGCCCGTGACGAAGAGATTGCCCAACGCTTGCTGGGAATTCTTGAGGCAACCGAATGGTTTGTCGAGCCACAAGTTGAGGTGCGAGATGGAATCGTTTTCCTATATGGGCGCGCCCGCAGGGAAGAGCAGCGCGAGTGGGCTGGCAACCTTACCCGCAATACACAAGACGTAGTTGCAGTTGTCAATCGAATTGAGCTTCTTCCTCGTCCGCTTTGGGATTTTACCCCTGCATGGGCAGAACTGCGCACGCTTTGGCGGGATGCCATACAGGCGCTACCGCTGATTGTTTTTGGGCTGCTTTTGCTGATCGTCACTTGGTTTCTTACTGGTGCCGGTGTACGGATTGCGCGCAACTTGGTTCGGGATCGCCTCCCTTCACCTTTGTTGATCAACGTGGTTGCTTGGCTGCTGGCTGCACCAATCGCGCTGATGGGCATCTACATTGTGTTGCGGATAGCCGGGTTAACCCAACTGGCGCTTACGGTACTAGGTGGAACGGGGGTGGCGGGTCTTGTGATTGGTATTGCATTCCGAGATATTGCAGAAAATTTTCTGGCCAGCATTTTAATCAGCATTCGCAATCCATTCCGTGCGGGCGATAGAGTTGACGTGGCTGGGTTTACGGGCATTGTCGAACGTGTCACCACGCGCGGCACAATTCTGATGACGCTCGACGGCAATCACGTGCAGATTCCCAACAGTACCGTTTATAAGAGCACAATCGTCAACTACACGGCTAACCCTAGTCGCCGCATGGATTTTCTCGTCGGCATTGGTTATGAGACTGCCATTCCTCTTGCCCAATCTGCAATCGGGCGCGTGCTTGCAGAGCATCCAGCCGTGCAGGAGAAACCAGAGGTGCTTGTACTGGTAGAGGCGCTAGGCACGTCGACCGTTAATTTGCGCGCGTATTTCTGGTTCAACGGCACTCAATACGAGGGTCTACGGTTGAAATCTTCGCTGATTCGTTTGGCAAAGCGAGCGCTAGAGAAGGAAGGAATTTCGATGCCCGACGAGGCGCGCGAGGTTATCTTCCCGCAGGGCGTGCCGATTCTTTCTAACCAAAATGTTCGCTCTACTCAACCGGACAAACTAAAACAAGGAACATCTTCTGCCGAGAGCGCACCTGATCCGCTTTCAAGTGAGGGCGAAGGGGATCTACGAAGTGAAGATGCCCAAATCCAAGAGCAAGCGCGTGAGTCTCGATCACCGGAAGAAGGCGAGGATCTGTTGGGCACGCCAACGCCAAACGCCAACTAAAACTCGTAACCCGTTCACAAACTGGCTGTTTTGCCAGACGCAAAATCATTCTGCAAGTCCACCGCATATTTTGGGCTTGCAAAAAGTTATACAGAAATCTCAAGATCACCCTACGCCCAAATCTGAATCATCTTAGAACTCTGAGCACCGATCACAAAAATTCCAACCAAAGCGAGCCATTGACGAATCCTTTACCATGACAGACAAACTCGATGTGGTCCAGTTAAAAATGAACAATCTGGTTTATGTCTCCGACGAAGAGCCAGGCTATTCGCGGCGTAAACGGGGCCGCGGTTTTTCATATTCGCATCCCGATGGCACGCTGGTTCGGGATCAAGCCTTGCGTGATCGCTTCACCGCGCTCGTTATTCCACCCGCATGGACAGACGTTTGGATCTGTCTGGAGCCGAATGGACATATGCAGGCGACCGGACGCGATGACGCAAACCGCAAGCAATATATCTATCATCCGCAATGGGAAGAGATGCGCAATCGGGCCAAATTTTCTCGCCTCTACAACTTTGGACAAGCGCTGCCACAGATTCGAGAAAAGGTCGATTCTGATCTGCGTAAGCACAACCTGCCGCGCGAAAAGGTGCTGGCTTTGACTGTGGCCCTGCTCGATGAAACGTACATGCGTATCGGCAACAGCGTTTATACGGAGAAGAACGATTCGTATGGGCTTACTACCTTAGAGACCGAACACGCCGAAGCTAACAGCAGCCGAGTACTTTTCGAATTTACGGGCAAGAGTGGCGTCGAGCGAGAAATTGATCTGCGCAATCCGCGTCTGGCGCGCCTTGTCAAAGCGTGTCAAGAATTGCCCGGTCAGCGGCTCTTTCAATACGAGGATGAGGCTGGCGAGGTCAACGCGATCGACTCTGGTGATGTGAACGCCTATCTGCGCGATATTGGTGAGAAAAATGCTGATGACGAGGACAAGGCTCATGTCCGCAATCCGAACAAGGGTAGCAAAAACAGTGATAGTGCAAACTTCTCGGCCAAAGATTTTCGAACTTGGGCTGGAACCGTTGACGCTATCGAAATTCTGCAACAAATCGGTGAAGGCAAAACCGAAAAAGAGCGCGAACAAAATATTGTCAACGCCGTCAAAGAAGTAGCTGCGACGCTGGGCAACACGCCTGCGGTTTGTCGCCAATATTATATCCATCCTGCAATTTTTGATGCCTATCTCACGGGCGATCTGGCACAGGTGTATAAGAATGCGACTCGGAAAAAAGACGATAGTTCTAGCGATACGAACTCTTATGATACGAGCGAAAGAGCAACTCTTCGGCTTCTAGAGAAGATGGGCTATGGCGACAACTAATTTATTTAACTATCCAACAAGTTTTGGCAAGGGAGGGTAAAGACAAACTATGCAATTAGAAGGAAAAGTGGCCGTCGT
>JAUKWC010046587.1:0-10134 GCA_032356245.1 Endocladia muricata | reverse complement strand
ACCCCGAGTCTCCAACCTTCCTACTTCACCATCGACGCACGTACCCCCGCACACCTCACCATCGCCCTCACCGCCCGTAACGAAAGCGGGTCGTGCGTGTCCAGCAGAGCGTGGTACTTCGCCCGATATTTGTCCACTGCCGCTCATGAACAGCGCAGGGAAAGCATGGGATCACTGGCGTAGCTCGCAATAAACCAGACTATGTGTTCCGAGAAACATGCATACCGGGGGCACCCAGCAGAAACATTCGCAAGGTTGCTCCCCCTCCTGGCAGACACATTCCATTTCACGACAGCCAAACACCTTGTGGTAAGCTACGGAACCCGCTGAGAGCAACTAATGTCAGACACGGCGCTCAGAAACCTTTTGCGAGACGCCTTCAAGCTCGATAGAACTTTACTGACGCAGTCGTCATCCCTCTCGGATCCCACAAATCAGCGATGTTTGGGTAGCCCTGTGCATGCTTGTGCAGTTGCGCTAGTACCACTGAGCAGGTCGACAACAAGGTCCCCCGGTGTTGAATACTACAACACCAGCTCGCTCATATGTTTGATGCTATTCTGATCAGGTCGAGGCATTTTCATGCGACTTCCATCTTCAGCTCCTCTCACCACCTCTCCGGGCTCCAGCTCCTAGGTTCCATCCATACAGTTCGTCCGAGCTACGAAGGATGCTTGCCGAGCAGACGAACAAGGTCAGGATCCACGAGCAAGAGATTGCTTGTTTCAAGACAAGAGTAAAGGACTACAAGGATGAGCTGCGGCAGGCCGATCAAGAGCTTCTTGAGGTGCGGATGACGACTAAGGCAATGCTCTCTGAGTTTCTGCTACAACAAGCAGAATTCAGAGATGTTAAGCAAGGGAACGAAAGCCTTCACGTCGCTCGTGTGATTTCTGGTAGTATCCAGGAGGCCACACCGTGTGCCGGAAATATACATGGTCAGAGTCGCAAGCGTATGATGCAAGTGGGGGCCAAGCACATTGGAGTTGCCAAGACTATCGAAAAGCAGATTCTGCGATGGGGCCACCGCAAAACTGCCGAGCTGGACCGAACAAGTTCTCGTCCGGTCCAGAACTGTGCCGGTCGCAATGAGTGATGCATGGCCGGGAGGCTTTCCGCGGACGGCTTGTATGGTTTCGTGCCGAATCCACCGATGATTCCTGCCAATCACAAGGAGTAGTGTATGCGTTTCTACTGCGATGAGGCGACGGCTGTGGCCGGAATGGTGCTTGCAGAGCTTGGTATCGGGAACTGGTCATCCATGTTCTTAGACTCTAAATCTCCCCGCCGGTGTGAGGAGGTTGGTTTAACAGACTATGCTCTATGTGCAGGGATGAGGCAGGCAGTTTCTGACGTGATGAGCGCGCGGAGAGGAAACGCTAGGGACGAGGTGTTCCAATACTTTTCGTATTTCTTCTTGACGTCGCGGAAGACCACATTTGCGTCGGACAGCGAGCAGGCGGAGTGCCCATCTGAGCCACGTCAGCGGCGGGTGACACTGCTGAGTTCAAAAGGGAAGCAACGCGCTCCAGAGTTCTCATGGTGGCGACTCAGCAAGGTCGAGGATCTAGCATACGGGGAAAAGTCTGTACCGAAGAAGGTTTGTGATATTGAGGGGGGTGACGTACTGTTTGATATCTCTTTCGGGATACATGTTCTCTACGACTTCCGAGGGTACCATGCCCAACAGGATAGGACGTCCACGTACGGGTCTGTCATGCAACTCGCACGTCTCGAGGCCTTGCTGGCAACAATAGTATCCTGCCTGCAGCATCCTGGGAGCCGTGGCGGCCAGCGCCCACGCAGTTACAGCCTGACGTTATCCTAGTACCTACCATTGGCAAACCCGCAGAATGTTTGTCGCGTTTGCAGCGTTCATGTCTCATTGTTCCGCAGAAGATGGCTCGGTATGGTTCTCCAGCTCAGTGGGGGTTTTGTGAGTCGGTGAATGAGGGGATGGAACGGTCTGGTGAAGGCAATGGCAAGAATATCTAAGCAGGCGCTCCTGGAATAGCCACAATCGTGGTGAGGGTGAGTTCAGAGCACAAGTATCATGTGGCTGTACAAAAGGCGTGGATTTCGGACAACATCTCCAGTATGCTTGGCAGTTCTGTTGACTGCGATGTTCCACGTGCAGACTTAAGCGAGGGACCGTAGGAACTTTGCTACGGCGCTTTTCGCCTGTCACGTATTGGGGCTCCAATTCCGGAATATTGCCCACGCGCTGTGGTCCAGGCAGAGGAGGAGCAGCTGTTGCCGCAGAGAAGATAGAAAGGGAAGGAAACTGTACATGTACGATGGGAGCTCATAAAACAGATTGGAGTTTCCTTGTTTGTTTAATTCTAGTGCAAAGAGAATAGCGTCTTCGTTGGAGGGGAGGGTTGAGGCCGGACTAACCGTGCATCAGGGTCTGTGTAGAGCCTGTTTATGTAAAAGCGATGGTAGAGCCAGCGGAGCTGAGGAGTGCAAGGGGGATATAGAAATTTAACCGTACCACGTGACCCGTCCCAATGATAGTAGAGGCTTTGCACAGGGCAAACCATGGAAAAGCAGGAGCATGGTGCCCTTGCTGCTGCATCTTTTGGAGCGGGCCGGGACTTTCTGTGCGATTTACATTCTCCTCTGTAGACCACCGCAAGCAAACACATTGTAGAGTGTCATCAACAGCGTCGATTCTTCCAATACAATCCACGTACCGAACGAAGGTATACTCGGGAGGTTGCAATGATTCACAGTCATGCATACGGGAGAAAGAAAGAACCTGGGCCACCCATACAGTGTCTGTGTGTTCTCCGTCCTTAGCGGCCAGGGGTACGAGGGTGAATCGCTGCCGTTCCGTTGGGCCGGGGCTCCTATTTGCATAAACGCGCTGAATGACACGTTTCTTCGTTGGGTCGAGTCGAATGACATTCAGGTCGGGATCATAGCCGTTGACGGAAGGCCAGAAACCGCCGAGAACGAAACCACTTTTGCCGATAGTAATTTGGCGAGTGTCAAATGTGTGGACCGAACGGTGTTGGAGAAGCTCGGCGCGGACACGGTCCAGCACCACAGTGGTGCCTTAGTCACCGACATGAACATTAAGATCGATCCAGATGTCGGGAACTTCTCCGCGTACTGATGGGAACATCACGGCGATGAGGGTACCTTCCTTGTCTTCGACAAGCGGCATAGGGCGGATTCTCAAGTGAGCGAGTTCGCGGAGGTACAATCTGGAGCCTTCACCGACAAGACGCGCCTTGTAGCTGTCGTTTAGATTCCTGTGGTGGGTTGCAAGGTATCGCGATTGTCTGAGCGGGACGACTCGAGTTATAATGGCAGTGCGGTTTCTGGGGTTGCTAGATTCGGCGGACGGTTTTGTCCATGGCTTTTCCGCTTTGCTTCGACGTACGGCGGTAGTCTTGCTAGAATGCGGTGTGAGATTGTTCATGAACACCGACATGTCGATGTTGTAAGCGCCCATATCTGCAAGTGTCATCTGCAAGGTGGTAAAGGAGACGAAACTTGAGCGGTCTTGAGCCTGGTCGGATGGTGGTCCCGAAAGGTGTGGAGTATGGAGACTGTAATCGTATTGAGACGATCCTCTACGTTATGAACTTCGGCAAAACTCCAGTGCTTCTCTACTCCATTTCCGGAGCTGATCACAAAGGTGTCTGAGTATTGAGCGCAAATAGATGCGAGGAGCGCGGAGTCAGCTTCATCCCAGCAACGGTCTACGATTCTTGCGATAATTAGAAAGGCCATACCAAGGGACTCATAATGTTTGGCCTCCAGCACACCGCGAACTTTTTCATTAGTATAAAGCCCGTTCAGTTGACTGCCTTTCATGGGGATGGAGAAGTCGACGTGTAGCCCGGGAACGTAGAGATCCCTCTCAATGGCAGCTAGAGCTATGCTGACTCCGCGAAGGAGAGCAGTGCGGATGGTTCTGAGCTGCTTCCGACTGTTGCCCGCGGAACCTTGTCTCGCAAATAGGACGGGGGAATCAAGCGTAAGACGTATGCAGGTCTTGGTTAGCTTGGAGATGCCGAGATATAAGTTTTGCAGCGGTTCAAATTCGAAAATGGAGTGCATGTAGAGATCAGAAAAGCACGGAAGGAGGGGACATGTACTCAGAAAGATTAGCGACCTCCGCAGGGAGGTGGTGGCGAGGGTTTATTGCGTCTGTGCGGTGGCAGCTCGTGCCGGAGTTGGCGTGTCCACCAATGCATGCGCAGTGGTAGGTCAGCCACTTTTTCTGCGGAGAAGGATGGTGGAATGCGTCGTACGCGGCGGAAATGAGGCCGATGAAGTGATAGGATTCTAGGGTACTTTGCAGCGGTGGAATGGTTGGCTAGTTTTCGTGCCAGATGGAGTGTCGATCATGTATTTCGCCTCGGATATGTCGGAACCGTAGCTAGTGAGGCCCGGGTGACATTTCCAAATGCGAGGGTACGTATCTGAGCATATAAAGCCTCCGGGCGCTTTTTCATACAGAGCCGATAGCAAAGAGTGCAGGCCGGAGTGTAGTATGGAGATTGTGTTGTCTGGGGCGCGAGTAGGCGGAGAAGGGGGGAAAACGTCAAAATCCCTGTCGTGCACGGTGCAGAAGAACTGGACAGAAAGATAACCATCGACGTTTTGCCGTGACATTATGCAGCGTTGGCGGAAAGTGACAGTGAAGTTGAGGAGAGCGAGGTGCACGGGATAGGCAAAGAGGGCGCTATTCTTAAGTGTGGCGGTGGATTTATCCGTATAGATCTTTATGCAACCTTCAGACGAGTAGGTCCCCTACGTCCCGGTGCCCAAGATGACACCCTCGAGCTCGCTCCCAACCACTTTTTCCTTGAGACCTTGACGAACTCGTCGGTGCACGTCGGTCCGCAGGGGACCCACGAACAGATGCGTGTCGCTCTGCAAGGGGTCATCACAACGGTGGAAGTAGCAAGACTCTGTGTTAGCTTGCGCTACTTGCGTTCTCAGGATCTCAAGAGGGTCCCGGAACTAGGCTGGTCGGAAGGACGTACCGCTGTGGTCCAGCACAGAAGCTGGGGAGATGCCCTGATAGTGGACATCCATCTCGACAACAGCGAGTGTGAGGGAGCGACACTCTTGGGAGGGGCGAATGCGGGGTCCATAGGGCGCGAAGGAGAAGTCAGGATCCCTCCGGATAGGGGTGATCTCTTCAACGGTGCGCGGCCCGGCAGTCCTCTCTACTTCGGCAAGAGAAACTGCGATAGATTGTATGAGGAGGTTTGTCTTACTTGTGGTCGGTTTTGCATAAGGGTGACACAGGAATGGCAGCAAGGGAGGCAATGGCGCCAGAGCCTAATCAGGAGAAACGTTATCATCGTAGTGGACAGGAGATTCTGGAGTGGGTGAGCCTTGCGGAGAAGTAGAGGCGAGCTGAGCTGGTCGGTGTGTTCAGAAGTAACACTATTGCTCGTGTTTGGAAAGAGAGTACGCGTTGGAAAACGAGTAGAAGCAGTGCTGAAATATGCGGTGCATATGGAGGGCTGGCAAAGGTGGCTGCGAGGAGAAGGGCTGCCGGGAGGCCTAGGAGAACGGAGAGGTAGGACGTCTTCCAGGGGTGCAGCTACCCTCTTGTTTTTACTAATAACAAGACGGTAGGTCCGCTCGCGAGCGCTGCCGCGTTCACGAAACCAGGTACAGGTCTGGTGGACGAGAAAGTGGTCGAGGCGGAAGACGGGGCTTGCCGTTCGACACGCACGCACGATATTGGCTCTGTCGACGAGGCAGCGTGCTGCATTCGCTGATGGCGACTACAACCAGAGATGGGAATCGAAAAGCGGTAACACTATATTATCCCTCAGTGAAAGATTTTCAAAATTCCGTACGGCCTAGGGTAATTTCATCTAAGGTTCTTTCAAGGCACGGCGGCAAAACTGTGGAATATAAGAACGTGCCACGGGTCCTATTTAAATCGCAGCTACGCAGGACGCCACCTTGTCCAATATACAAAGGTAATCTGCCGTCAACAAAAAGTACTGAACGACGGTTTTTCGTTGTTATGCAACGGCGTGCACAAGTAGGAAGCGCTAATTCAAAATGGTATTCGCACGGGCCGGAAGGATTTGGGCGGAATGGGAGGCGTCACAGAAGAGTATCGAGACGTTTAGTGTGCGATGCGATGCGGGGAGTGCGGGCTGATGGCGGTGGAGAGGGTGAAGGAGTGCGGATAGTGGTGCATTGTGGTGTGCAAACTGGAAGGGAAGGTGGGCGGGATAGGTGGGTGATTGAACAGAGGCGAGGCGTGCGGAGTGGGATGCAATGAAGGGAATACGCCCTTTTGGAGGTGCAGAGTGTGAGGGAGTGCTGGTGATGACGGGGTGCGGTGTGCAACCTGGAAGGGACGGAGGGCGGGATGGGTGGCGTCGTTGAAGAGTGATGAGACGTGTGGTATGCGACGCGATGCGGGAAGTGTGGCCTGTCGGAGGTGAAGCGAGATGCGATGCGAGGAAGCCCCGCTGTTGGCGGTGGAGAGCGCTAGTGAGTGCGAGCGGTGGTGCAGTGTGGTGTACAGGCTGGAATGGAAGGTGGGTGGGATGGATGGCACCGTTGAAGAGTGGCGAGACGTGTAGTATGCAATGCGATGCGGAGGGTGCGGGTCATTGGACGTGGGGAAGGCGACGGAGTAGGGGTGATGGTGGAGCATATTGGTGAAAACGTAAGTCCGTCCGAGTACTCTAGAAGGACTAGTGATGTAGCAGTACTAAATTATAGCAGAACGAAACCGGACGCTCACCGCGCGCAGTGAACGTTCCGTGTAGTTTCTGTAAGTGTCATGCGCGGTTGCACTTTTCGCATTTCCAAATGCAGCAATACTGCATTCGGAACCGTGAAAAGTACAGTTGTAGTGCAGCACAACTAGGGATGGACCTCCACACGTCGCAGTACGCTGTGTAATACGACTGCATCCTGGACTTCGACAAGGTGTAGTACATCCGCGAGTATTTCTAAAGCTGGACGCCCACTTGATGGAAGTCCAAGGCTAGTAATACTGGACCTGGACGTCCACTTGGTGGATATCCGAGTCTAGTAATACTGGATCCTGACGTCTATTTGGCGGAAGTGAGAGTCTAGAAATACTAGACTCGGACGTCCACCTGGTGGATGCCCAGGCGTAGTAATACTAGACCGGGACCTATCAACGGTGTCTTAAACCACGGGTATCACTAGACTTCGTACCGCACTCAGTGGCCGTCCACATCTATTTCCGGAAACACAGACGTGCCCTTCGCTATCAAAGCTGACTGGGAGTAGAAGTCTTCTACCCTCAGTATTGCCCTTCCAGCTACTCATCAAAGACCATCCAGGAGTTGTACTTCTAGTCACAAACTTGCATATATGGGTTGAAGGATCCCACTGATGACTACAGAAGTGTGGTGAAGAGTCGAAAGTTGCGAAGATGTTAATCGCAAGCGAATATCCCCCACTTACGTCGAGCTGGACTCAGCCACTCAATAGGTACGGTGAAGTGTACTGACAATTCGCTGCAGGGACACTGTGGCATATAGTTTAGACCGGCAGTGACCTAGTGCATACTTGTTGTTTCCGAACGCTGTCTCCTGGGAATGCTGACTATATGACAAGCACCAGCACGTTGTTTGGTCTCACATCGTCCTCAAGAATATCGCAGTAATACTTTCATAGCAAATAGTTCGAAATACGTCCAGACCAAAGTTGTAGAACAGGTTTTCACAATGCCCAAGTTCTCCACAATAAACGAACGCTGGATGAGAGCTTAGGCAGGGTCGGGGGTTTTTCAATCACATGAGCCACACGTTTCCTTTACCTCTCTGCCGATGGCTCCCCTACAGCTCGTCATGTCTGTGCACCACGGGGAACAGAAGTACTATTTAGAGGCCGACAAGAAACTTTGCATGTCGGTGTAAATTGCATTATTGGACAGTGCGACCCTGACTGTCTTCTTGGAGCCTTCCCATGAGCACTATTCGGGGGCAGTATAGAGACAGGTGAGAAGAACGGAAGTTGACGCTGTGTCGCTTTGTCCGAGTTGATTCAAACACGGCCAAAATGCTCGGGGAGATCTTGTCTCTTTACGCTCTTTATTGCTTCTTTTTCCCAAAATATGTGCAACCTAAAAGTTGCAGGCCACTCCGCCTTCTCATCAATGATGCAACGACTGGAGAGCGTCAGCTGCACATCCAAGAGGAACAGTTGCACGGTAGGCTTCCGAGCGTGTATAATCTATAAAAAGCGGAAGGTCGTTGGTGAGCGTTGTGTACGTACCGGAGAGGGGATGGAGATCTTCGCACGATTACTTTGTTGGGAATTCTTGAAAAACGCAAAGCCCTTTCAGGAGAGTTTCGACTTGGATCGGACATCGGACGTGAAGATTTTTTTCTTTTGGCCAGATGAGAGCAACACTATTGTGGACTGCTCTATATCCATCTTTGCCAGCCAGTTGATGCTACGTGCTGTACTGGATAGTGCTGCGTCCAGCGACAAAATGCTTTCATTCTCGTGATTATAGAAGGTTCTACTTAGTGTAGTTGTACCAATGCTCACCCGGTAGTCTAAGCTTCATCGGAAATCTTGAAGTAATCTGTAGCAATACGTGGCCCAGTAATGACATAACCTCATTGCTAATACTCGAGCCATCCAGACCATCCGGACAGGCCTTTTCCTTCTGCCAGGAGTTGTCACACCGCTTGCACCCACCGACGACTCGACTACTCTCTTTTGATGTTGATCCGAGTTGGTTTCCAAACTTTTCATGCAGTCTCCTAGCAACAACTTCGGACTCTCTAGAGAGTGCTAACGAGGCCAGTAACAAAACGGGACAATGAAAAAACATGTATGGTTCGTCCCGACGGTGGCAAAGGCTTGACGGAATGGTCAGTTTCATCGGCCTAATAAGCTCTCTTGGTACGAACAGGATGAAAAGTGGTAGACAAGCAATATTTTGTCCTCGTGGGCACATTTAAGTATCCAACTACTAATAAAGCTATTAGCAGAATGAAAATGGCCACTTGTACTCAACGAACTGACCAAAGAAAGTGCTAAGAAACCTGGTCTACTATGGCGTTCCTTTCTATACATAGTTCTGTCTATTTTATGCCCGAATTCCCCACGTGACCACTATGAGGAGACTTTGTAGCCAACTCCACCAAGACCTAATTCAGTCTCGGCTGTTGGAGAAGAGGAGAATAGAGGTGTCTGGGAGCTGCTTTCAACGATAGCGAAAATAACATATGTGCCAGCGGTTTACTGCGCCATAATGAGTTTTAAGTCGTGGGCACTGGTACCAGCCAGTCAATGACTTCGCCGATTACAATGGCTCCATTGGTCAGGCCTTTTGTCAAAGCGCCGATTTTTCGTGGTCCTATTATTCCTACGAGACTTGTTTCTTATACATTAGTTAATAGATAAATGGCTCTAGTTGAGTTGATATTTGTACAGTATCTGCGAACTATCGTACGGCTCTAGTGGAGCTGTTGTTGTATGGAGAGACTGATTACAACTACAAGGTTGGTGGGTACAGACACGTGTTAGTAAATACCGCGTGGTTCTTTGACCATACCTGCATTAGTTGCAGAGTTCCACCTGCTCCGTCTCCGGGGTTTGCGCGATTCTAATACTACGTTCTGGTAAAGTTTTTATTCGATACCTGTCACTGACACCTTACCCAGTAGATTGGTTTCTTAAGTACTGTTCTTCGCATACGGGTACACTTTCCTATAAATTCTAACTCCCAAGTAATCACGAACTTTTACTTTTGCAAGAGAGACATTTGATTATTTCTTGGGCTCTCTCGTGCATAGTTGACACTTTTGGCGAGTAAGTTGTCCAGTAGAATGTCTTTCCTTGCCTTCCCTTAGGTTGCTGATGGTGTGTGCAAGAGGAGGTGAGAGAAGTACGGTAACGCATATTTGGAAGTCGAGTTTTCTGACCCAAGCACGGGTACATAGTTTAGAACATTATTTTGATGGATTCAATCTTAATTCGAATTCTCCAGTGACAATTTGGTAGGTCTTGTTCTCATAGTCCCAGATCTTTCTTGAAGAATCGAGAAGTATCTACTAGCTGTGACTCGTACCCTGCAAGTTGTTAAAATTTGGAAATCGGCTGTTTCTACCGATATGAGCCGAAATCACTCGCAAATCGCTG
>JAUKWC010046576.1:0-10135 GCA_032356245.1 Endocladia muricata | reverse complement strand
GTGTAGGTGACCGACTACAGTATCTCAAATAATCTATGTCTAGGATTACAAGAGGGTTAACATAACAACCTCTTGTGACAGCTCGTACTGTAAACTACATAGAACAAGCGATGCCTGCAACACAATGCAATGGAAAACAACAGCCTCTTGGAGATCGATCGCTATCTGCATACTGCCAGTGTTTATTGTACCGGCCAAAAGTCACAGATGAGGTACAAAAGTATTGCTAAAACTATTCACAAATTTACGTCTGAGAAAATAGCTTTGATGTGGCCAACACAAAATAGTTTCAAGAAAGTTCTAGAACTTCAGCCCTACTCTAACGCAGAAGTCCAAGACCTTTCGAATGATATAAAAATCTAAGATATCAGCCAGTTTTAAGTAAAACTGATTACTCGCCCTATACCCGCCTCATACGCCTCACATGAGGCGGAAGGTACAGTAGACACCAGAGGTCATGACCGTGCTACACCTGTACGCCACGTCCATATCTGAGAAGCGTGGCGAACGGTAGGGCACATAGAATGGACTAAATGATAGATATTTTAGTAGTAACGCACGCAATAAGACCATACTCCTATTATTCTATGCATTGTCACAACCTGTCTTTCTTTCGTCGCTGTTAGTGGGATTACGCCTGGATAATTCTGCAAATAAAATTGCAGAATTCTGCAATTCGGTTGTGACGATACTTGCAGATACGTGAGCCGTCTGAAAAAACCCGACTGCAATTCCTCAAGGTAGGAAAAAGCTGTTTCGTGCGAGAACTCATTTTATTTTCACCAACCTCATCTACTGGAAATCACGTCATTGGCATTCTTCCGTCAAGCATTCACGAGTTCAACCGAATGTCTGAAGCCATCCCCTCCTCTCCGACTCCGTCTCTCGTTGAAAACGAGGGCACCTTCAGAACCAAAGCAAAGCAACAATCGTACTTTTTAATTGCGGAGGATCTTGTAATGCGAAAAGTGGCCACTGCAAATGCGCTCCTTGCGGGATTTGGTGAAGCGCGACTGAAATTCGAAATGCTACAAATAAGGTTCACACAAATACTGCCGTCGACGAAAAAGTAACTTGGCAAAGCATGCGTGATGATTGTTAGCGTACCCAGGGCCGGTTTGAACGGCACAATAACTGTGAACGGCGTACGTTCGGTATAAAAGGTGATGTGGGGGAGCTAGATGAGCTTCTGATGTATATTAGACAAGGGTGAGACGGCCTGCCTGCATCAGAGGCTGCAAAGAAAGCGTCTCAACGCAAAAGGCGTGCACAGAAGGGCCGAACTGGAAAGAAGGCCGTGGAGTCTGCGACTAAGAGGAGGAAAAGTGATCCGGAATCTGTGTCTGATGACGGGAGCGTGGTGCCCTCACCCAAGAGTAAATCAACGCCATGTGACAGAACAGAGCACCGATTGGACTGGGATAGTTCAAGTGCAGACATGTACGATACCGGATTTGCCAGAATTGATCTAGAGCGTGAGCACTTGCATTTATAGCAACAGAAAGCAGACACCGACAGGGAAAAGCATGAGGAAGGGTGCAACAAGCGACTCGAGGAGTGCAGGAAGATGGAACAGCTCAAACCGGCTAAGTATGAACCTCTAATAGTGGCTTTGAATATGGAACAGGAATTGGAGTATTTGGCACAGTCTACGGCATGTCCGTTGAAGGTGAATATATCTTGGTCTACGGACGCTGTTCGGGTTGTACTCACCTGGAACACCTTGCAGAGCTGCAGAAAAGTTCTGCTCTTCAGCTTTCAGGGATGAACTCGAGGACTTTGTCGTCAGCCGTCGATCACCCGCGTTTGACGCCCGTCTTCGAAATATGTACCCTTTTTCTTATTGTGTGTAATTGAGTCACTCATTCAGATTGGATGGGACACAGTTGAAGTGGTGTGAGATCTAATTAGCGTATAGACAATACCACATGTTGCAGAAAAGTATCCCCCCATGATAAAGAGACCGAACTGGAGAATCGATCAACTTCAATTTGTGCTTGAAATCTAACATCGAGAAATACAGGTTCACGTCCTTGAATACCCATTCTATGGTGATACTTGAAGAAGACGTAGCTTTGTTGAAATGTTTCTCTTCCACACTCAGACTATTCCTCTTAAATGGAGTTTCTATTAACCACATATTACTGTAACCCCAATATCCGTGGAAGTAATAATGCTGACCTTCTATCTCGAGCAAGTATGGGAGCTGCTCATCAAGGCCGCTTCGTACATGTAGGGTCCAGTCGTGACGTCGCTCCCCCAATGGCCTAAATGCATGTAGTATCATGCTATCTGGAATGTTAACAGCTTGGAACTCTAGCGCATGCTTTCCATTGTGTCCATTGTATATCAGAAGCTGCATCTCATAGATATAAGGACGAATACCTCCGATAACTGTTCCACCGATGAAACCAACACAATTCTTCATGCCATGGTTTTTTTCTTTCAATGGCCTGTTGCAAACCTTTCAGGATTCTCACGGGTGTGAATGGAGTTTATCTTTCCAAAAACCAGCCCAGCCCTTCTTTCCAGTAGATGTTCTGCAGACTCCTAGAATATCTCACATAGATAGGAATTATGCTTACCAGCGAAGTACTCCATGTCTTTCCATCTTGCAGGCGCGGAGAGTTCACGGAGATCAATGCAAGTTGAGAGTATTAGGGGGAGCACATAGTGATTTCAAGTAGTACGCGTGTCCAAAAGCGGCCACGCTGCCGTCTCTACCATACTTATCGTACCATTCTCGTTGAAATGGAAGTAAGAAACGCATTCCGAATCGCTGAGAGAATTGAAGTTAACGCGAAATTGTGAGGCGTTGATACGGGTGCTTTTCAAAATTTCTGCATAATTCAGGGTGTTTAGTTTCCAGGTGCATAGCAATGAATGAAAAATATTTAGAAGATGAGAACGCTGATCCAGAGTAGGCCTAAAGAAGTCTTGCGCGAGAGCACAGCACAATGCTCAAGACATCCACTAGTCCTCGGACAGCTTTCTGCGAATAATTTTGCTGCCTGCCACTCATCATGAAAGTCATTGTTTGTGAAGAGAAACAACTAGAGTAGGTCTCCAGGTAGTACTCACGTCTTTACGTACGAGTTTCGGAGCGTAAACAAGATTTTAAAAATGTGCAGCTATGAATTCCGTAAAGATTTCTGCAAATACAGTGGGCTATTTCTCACGAGGGAATTGCAGAATTCTTTTAGGCGTAGTTCCAGAATTATCTCACTTTGTTTGGAACTGGAACACCAAGAATGCTCTAAGAATGACACGTCAATTGGGATCGCGAATATCCACTACTTCATTGACCAAAAAGAAGGCGTTTTCTCGACAGTTGTGCTTCTCGGTCTAGACCCAGTTCTGGATGGACTCACAACCAGCACTAATTCGGATCATAAACCAGTTGGAATGTATAGTATGTATGGCCGGTCGGCCTACAGTTTCGGAAGGACAGCAATACTACATTGTGTACAAGTTCCGGAAGATAAATTTATGGCCATAAGACAGGTCACTAACCACCTCTGGGCACGTCTCACAAAGACGAAACGAAGCTACGATTTCACCATTCCACGTGCACATGCCATTTGACCACTTCCAGTTTCATCAGGGCAACCCTCATTGAGCCACCTTTCGGACCAGCGCACGCCTGATGCCGAGTCGCGCACGATGTGGGTTCACTATCCTCATGCCCGTTGATACAGCCCTCTCTTTCGCTTCCTAGCTAACCCCAAACAACACCACGTCCACCACGCTATCCGTGCACTCTGTAATCTGGTATTAGGATACGCCGCTTATCATGTTGGGACAAAGATCTGAATTGGTGAGGGTGCTTTCCCGACCATGGTTCTAGATTATGTGATATCCCCCGTTGTGCGCAAGTAGGCGCATGGCTTTCTGTTCGTTTTGCTGCTGTGTGCCTACTAATCGTTCCATTCCGGTCTTTCAAGCGATGGCACATGGGTGTCAACCTCATTCTGCATTTTGATGTAAACGTACTCTATCGTTTTGTGACTGCTGCGAGTGCTGCCATGACCTCTATTATCGCCGACGACCCTATTCATGTCTCCTTGGCATACATCTCAGCGCTCTTGCCATGGGCCATTATCAGCGTGCACGACGTTATCGACTCGCCGTGGCGCTGCCTAGGCTCAGTTTGGAACTTTGGCATCGTCCACCTTGTGCTATCTGCTGTGCTAGTTTTGTACATGCCAATGGGCGCCTTGTTTCAGGGTAAAAACGGGGACTGCAAGGAGATCTGGACGGGTACTGTATGATCCAGTGGGTGTTCGCATTGTTTCATTACATTCGGACGTGCTGGGGCTTGTGGCAGCTGCAGTACTTTCGGAGCTGAAGTATATCTGTACTGATTCCGCTTGAGGATTTGGGGTAAGGGTGAGCAGTTATAGGATGACGACGAGGCTCACGAGAAGAAGGACAATGGTAAGGCTTGCAAGTCCCGCGTTTTGTTGGAAGTGTGGAATATGCGGCTCAAGAACACTATTATGGACAATGAGCTTCTCAGGAAAGACGCACCGGACCGTTTCAACTGGAGCCGCCTTTCCACCCTTATGTCTCTGCGTTGTTTTGCTTCTGTTCTGAAAAACACAAATATCAAATCGGTTTGAAGGTGGCGTGGACAATTCCGCGCAAAACAGGCTTGTGTATTGCTAGTTTGACCGCAGCAGTACTAATCTAATATGGGAGAAAGTGGGTTAAGCGCTGCCGAATCAGTGTAGCCCCCGAGGGAGGTGTATCATGGGCGGAGCGACGAGACGATTTTGCGATGCGTGTGTTTATTACGACATGGTTAGGGGCAACCTGTGAAGTCAACAATTCGCCGACGCCGAGAGGGGGTCGTCGTCCACCCAACCTAGATCTCGTCTGCTGCCTGTCAAAAATATTGGCATAACCCGACGCGGTCTTTACTCAACCGTCACGGCGTGACGAACACTGCAGCAGGGAGGTCATATACTCCTGTTTGGAATCCAACCTAGCATACTGCATACGCATACCGAGTTCTCTTTCGATGTGAGCAATGCAGGGCTCAAAGGAGACGAGAATGGCAACAGTGAGCGATATCTCGGGTTAATTGACTGCGTGGACAAACTTTGCCCTGCTGTAGTCTAAGAGGTGCTATCAGACGTAATTGGCATCGAGACGCATGGCAAATTACCAGGATTTTCCACCCCCCCCCATCTGAAGCACTTTCTCATCGCTCCTGAACATGGTGTGGTCCATCCTGCAGGTGTCATTGGTGACAAGAGCAGGTCTCTAGTGGCAAAGGAGATGAACGATGGGGCAGGCGAAGTGATGGTAGATGTGGTCGCTCAGTGGCACGGATCGCGGGGCGGGGGCGAGGTTAGGGAGCCAGAGGGATGTTAGAGCGAGGAGGTAAGGGTGGGAAGGGGGAGGGCGGAAACAGAGAGATGGTCGAAAGTGAATGAAGGCGAACTGTGCAAGTGCGTGGTTGATGGTAGGATGGCCACCCGGACTGGGGAGCTGCGTTTGGCGAAAGGAAGATGCCTGATGCGAGGTGTGGATGGGTGGCGGTTGGTGGAGGCGACGGGTGGAGGTAGGAGACTGACCGAGGCGGTTCGTTTGCTTGACTTGAGCGTTTAGTATGGTCGGCATGCCAAGGCGGCGCAATTACGGATAGATGTGACAGTTGAGAACTGCAGTGACGCTGATGGGCGGCAGACAGTCTCGACGGCGGCAGAGCTGAACAGAATTCTTCATGACATGTATCGTGATGCGCAAAAACCGCGTCAAACTTCTGCCAAAGGGAAGAACAGGGTTGAAGCGGGAAAATAGAGAGATCGGAGAGAATACCGTACAGACTCCTGTGCACATGGAGGATGACGTCAGCAAGCAAGCCAGCAGGGAGCTTATAGAAGGGTTCATAGGTCAGCTCGTTCTGACTGTGCATGTCGCGACCGTGATAGACAGGATAGGAAAAAACGTGGGGGTGGCACTCAGCTGAAAATGAACGGAGAGCGCGTTGTCTTTTCGAAAAGTCCAGTGTCCGTCATGCATTGCCTTGCGCTCTGGCAGAGAGCACCATGCTGGCGACAGCAATGTCGCCACGCAGCATGCGGGACTCCTTTTTACTAGGGTGGCGGAGCGCTATATTGCTGAACACCGGACTTGGTCCGACGGATTTGTGGGACTGGGGTATATGCTGCTACACGAAGCAGCTAAATCTTTCGGGGGGGGGGGGTTGTCATGCCGCGGCCATCCTGGAGCAGGGACTTGGAATGCCTGCAAGATCCAAGATCTCAGCTCCTGCACAATCTGGCGGTACTGCTGCAGAAGGGGACAGACGGGGTACAGAAGGATGCGGGTGGAGCTATACAACTGAGCGAGCGTGCGATCAAAAAAAAGTGGCAATATGGACGCCATGTACATCCTGGCGGTGCTGGTGAAGAACGGGGCGGACAGGGTGGAGAAAAGTGTGGGTCGAGCTGTGCGGCTGTACGAGCGTGCGATTAAGGAAGGTGGCCATACATATGCTATGCAGAACGTGGCGATGTTGCTAGGGAAGGGGGCGTACGGAGAGGAGAGAAGGTAGTGGGTCGAGCTATGCAACTGTACGAGCGTGTGATCAAGGTGGTAACATGCACGCTCTAAACAACGTGGGGGTGTTGATAGAGGAAGGGGCGGACGGGGCGGAGAGAGATGTGTGTCGAGGTATGCCGCTGTACGAGCGTGCGGTTGAGGGAGGTGGAAACACGAATGCCGTGAACAACCAGGGGCGCGTTGCTCGAGCACGGGTCGGACGGGAGTGGAGAAGAACGTGGATCCGGCTGTGAAGCAACACGCGCGCGGCGCGAATGATGAAAGCGGCGACACAGACCCTACGGAGAATAACGCCCGGCTGCTGAAGAAGGCTGTGGACGGGATGAGATGGGATGGATCGTGGGGAGTTGGGGTATTAGAGCGCGGTGGTGGATAATCGGTCAATGGTCCTCGTTATCATAACTAGGCGATCACGGCGAAATGCGTGATGTGCTGATGCGCTGCCTTTTGACACAAGGCAAGTCGACTGACTAGTCTACATCAGACGTATACGTGCTGCACAGATTACCCCGCTTGATTCAGCGGATAGTAGTCGATGCAGACGGGGAGACGGTACGGGGTTGGATTTGACGGGGGCGTGCCGGGCGCGGCTGAGCTGCCGTCAGCTACTGTCATTATGAAGAAGCGGATCGCTGCACAGGCAGTATGGTTGTGACTCGAGGGAAGTCCGCATACGTTATGATGATCATCCGCGACACTCCTCCGACTGAAAAAAACTGCTGGTGAAAGCTTGTGTGTATTCGCGGGAGCAACCTCAACGAAAGCGCATGAGAAAGGGCTCGAGGCTCATAGTGTGTCTCGGTGAGTCCATTCCATTTGATTGGGCGATGACCAGCGATGACGTCCACGTCACAAAGTTCGTGTTTGGCTACAATGGAAACTGCGACTTCTCGTACATCTTCCTTCTTTGATCAGTCCATTATTCGTTCCTCACCCGTGACCACCTGCGCGTCATTGCGCAGAGCGGAGAGGGGGTTGTAATCGCGAGTACAAGATGTCTTTTGCACACCCTGCTTGCCCACATTGCTGCAATAAACATGCGGAGACAAAGCTCAACCGAGACTGCAGCTCTAGCCCAGGCGCGCACACAAGAGTGTTGCGGGCTGCGTAGGCGCGACTCGACGCGTTGTAAGACAGAGCCGCCCTCATGGCACAGGAGCGCCGCCGCCTACGCACGCGACCAACGTGGATGCGGCACGCTGCGACACGCGTGGCATCTCGGGTGCTGCTACACACACGCGCAGCGCGCGAGCTCGCGGGCGGGTGGCGAGGGGCATGGGGGGGACGGGAGGAGCGGGGTGGGGAAGGGGGGCGAGGGAGACGGATGGAAGGCGAGGGGTTGAGGGGGTTAGGTGCGCGGGGTAGGTGAGTATGGACGTGGCAAGTTGAAGAGTGGGACGACGATGAGTTGAGAGACAAAGACAAAGCACTACCCGCTCGTTTGATGTGTGAGTGTTGGGTGAGCGAGGGGAGTCGGTTGCCGACCCAAGAGGAAAAACACGTCTAACAATCACACTGTCCTGTCATCAAGTCAATGCTGTACCGGATACTGTACTGTACTGTATTGTACTGTGATCCGTCCGTCGTTCGGTACAGATGCGAACTTGAGTCAAAACATTCCGTACACAGTCCTCTGGTCTGTACAGTACACTCTTTCCAACTGTAAGCGTTCCAGTCTATCCGGGTGCGACTGTGTAAACCTCACCTCGCCACGTCCCCATTCTATTTGCACCGTCAACACTCACGCGTGCGCGCACCGCGCACATGCGCATGTCTCTGCGGCCGAATGGTGCCCTTCTACATGCTGCCATCTACTGTACCTGCCACGATCGTCAATCGCATGCGCGTTTTGAAGATCTGTGCGCCGGTGGGTCCCCGCAGCGCTGCATTTGCAACGTGTCTTCCGCTTCCTTCACAATGACAGCATCTGTGGGCAGCTTCGCCGCGCCTAGCACATCTCATACCGACCCCTTCCTGTCCCCCCTCTTTCTCGCGGTTCTCGCGGTAAAATTCATGACGGAAGTTCATCTCCAGACTATTCGTCACCGTGCTTTGAGGTGCCCGCAGCCCAACCTGCGTCCTTCTTCACTCCGTCTGCCACGTTTGCCAACAGTCTCGCCAGGTTATCCGCGGCTGTCGTGCTCCCACCTTCCTTGATCGCGCGCTGGTACAGCTGTACAGCCCGATCCACATCTTTCTCCACCCCGTCCGCACCTGCTTGCACCAACATCGCCAGGTTGTTCATGGCGTATGTGTTGCCACCTTCCTCGATCGCACGCTCGAACAGCTGCACAGCTCGGACCGCATCCTTCACCACCCCGTCCGCCCCTTTCTGCACCAACAGCCCCAGGTTGTCCATGGCCCCTGTGCTAGCCCCCTCCTCAATCGCACGCTCGTACAGTCGTGCAGCTCGACCCGCATCCCTCTGCACCCCGTCTGCCCCTTTCTCCACCAACATTCCCAGGCTGTTCATGGCCCACGTGCTACACCCCTCCTCAACCGCACGTTTGTACAGCTGCACAGCACGACCCTCGTCCTTCGCTACACCGTCCGCCCCTTTCTCCACCAACAGCCCGAGGTTGTGCATGGCCCATGCGCTAGCCCCCTTCTCAATCGCACGCTCGTACAGCTGCAGCGCACGACCCGCATTCTTCTCTACTCCGTCGCCTCCTTTCTCCAGCAACATCGCCAGACTGTTCATGGCCACCGTGTCCCCACTCTGGTCAATTGCACTCTCGTACAGCTGTACAGCTCGACCTGCATCCTTTGTCACCCCGTCCGCACCTTTCTGCACCAACATTGCCAGGTTGTTCATGGCGTACGTATTGCGCCCTTCCTGGATCGCACGCTCGTAAAGTTTCGCAGCTCGACCTGTATCCTTCTCCACACCGTCCGCCCCGTTCTCCATCAAAAGCCCCAGGTTGTGCATGGCCCATGTGCTACCCTCCTCCGCAATCGCACGCTCGTACAGTTGTACAGCTCGACTTGCATCCTTTTCTACCCCGTCCGCGCCTTTCTGCAGCAATAGTCCCAAGTTGTTCATGACGCCTGTGTTAGCCCCCGCCTCAATCGCACGATCGTACAGCTGTACAGCTCGACCCGCATCCTTCTTCACGCCGTCTGCCCCTTCTTGCACCAGCATCGCCAGGTTGTTCATGGCGTATGTATTTCCACCTTCCTCAATGGCACGCTCGTACAGTTGTACAGCTCGACCCATATCCTTTTCCACCCCGTCCACCCCTTTTTGCAGCATCATTGCTAGACTGTTCATGGCCACCGTGTTGCCACCCTCGTCAATGGCACTCTCGTACAGCTGCATAGCTTGACCTGCGTCCTTTTCCACCCCGTCCGCACCTTTCTGCACCAACATTGCCAGATTGTTCATGGCGTATATGTTGCGACCTTCCTCAATCGCACGCTCGTACAGTTGCACAGCTCGACCTGCGTCCATCTCCACCCCCTCCGCACCTTTCTGCACCAACATCGCCAGGTTGTTCATGGCGTACGTATTGCGCCCTTCCTGGATCGCACGCTCGTAAAGTTTCGCAGCTCGACCTGTATC
>JAUKWC010046565.1:0-10144 GCA_032356245.1 Endocladia muricata | reverse complement strand
GGGTATTTTCCGCCGCCGTCGCCGGGGGGACGAGGAGGAGGATGGGGTGGGGGTGGGGGTGGGGGTGGAGGTGGAGGTGGGTCTGGGTATGGGTATGGGTCGCCGCACTATGGTTTGGGGCCGGGGGATGGTGCAGGTGGGTATGGAGGGTATCCAGGAGCGGTACCACCTGGGGGAGGATTTTCGCCAGGCGAGCATCACATGTCCGGGAGTTACGGGCATGTACCAGGGGGGCCAGGGGGGGGTGGTGGAGGAGGATATTTTCCGCCGGTGGGACCGGCGCCAGGGTTGACGACGGCATCAACGCATGCGAGTACTGGGCCTGCGTTGACAACGCATGGGAGTATTCGGCCAGGGGTGATGGAGTGGGGGGGGAGTGGGAATACTGTGGGGCCGGGGACGTCACATCGGGTGCTGCAGACGGCGGAGGTGAAACTGGAGATTCGGGCGCAGGGGTTGAGGGATCGGGACTGGATGAGTAAGTCGGATCCGACGTGTGTGGTGTTTCTGGAGGATCGATACGGGGACCCGGGGGTAGGAGATGGGCGGGAAGTGTTTCGATGGAGGGAGGTTGGGAGGACCGAGTATATCAAGGACAATCTGAGTCCGCACTTTCTGCAGCAGGTCACCGTGCCGTATCACTTTGAGGAGTTGCAGCATATTCGGTTGGGGTTGTGGGATATCGACTCGAAGAGTAATCGGTTGGACAAGCATGACTTTCTTGGAGATGTGCGGACAACGTTGGGGGAACTTGTGGCGGCGAGAATGTGGACACAGAAACTGTCGTCACGGGATTGGAAGGATATGAAGAAAGTATTTGGGGGGACCAGAGATTTAGGTACGATCACGGTGATTGTGCATGAAAACCAGGATGGCGGGCAATTGCTACTCAAAGCCAACATGTCGGGCAAGAAGCTTCCCCGCAAGGTCCTCGGCAGCGATCCGTACGTGGTGGTGGCGCAACTAGACTCGAGCGCACCCGGCTCGCGCACGGATCTGTATCGCTCGGAGGTGATTCGCAAGAACATCAACCCGGTGTGGAGACCGGCACAGTTCAAGGCAGTCATTCCCAAAGGTGGCTCGCGAACGGATGTGGTGCTAGAGTTTTCGGTATTTGACAAGGACCGGCACAAATGCGACGACGAGATTGGGGTATCAAAGGTAACCCTCTCCGAACTGGATCAGACGGCGGCGCTGCCACTGAGCAATACTAAGAACAAGCGTCGCTGGAGAAAACCTAAGGATGGTGGCATTCTGGAGATCAATAATTGGCGCGTGGCGCAACTGCCCTCGCTGGTCGAATATCTGCAAGGCGGGCTCAAGCTGCACTTTAGCGTTGCCATGGATCTGACAAAATCCAACGGGCCGCCAAGCCACCCGAGGTCGTTGCATCATATTGCCAATTTATACACGGGCAACCATTACATCCGCGCGCTCACCGCCGTAGTCAATGTTTTGAGCGCATATACGCCGGCGGATAATCGGTACGCGGCGTACGGGTTTGGGGCGGAGCTGCCTGGTATCCCGGGCATGACGCACTCGTGCTTTCCGCTCGGCTTGGGGCAGGACCCCTGCTGTTTGGGCATTCCTGGAATTCTGGACGCGTACGTTACGGCCCTCAAGTCGGTCAAGTTGAGCGGGCCGACGAATTTTGCGCCGCTGATCCGGAGGGTGTCCAGAGTGGCGAAGATGCGGCCCAACTCGCAAGCGGATCAAAATGTAAGTGCAGTCTTTCACGGTGTTTCAGATTTTTTTATGTTCTATTTTGTTTAGTCACTCGTTTGTGTCAGTGCCATTCATTGTCTCTGTGTGCTCTTTTCATGTGTCCTGGCGCATTGGACTGAATCTAACTGGGTGTCGAGGAGTTTGTTTGTATTGTGAATCATGGTGGTGTGTGGTTGCGGGATTGTTGTTTTCGTCACAGTATGACGTGTTATTGATATTGACAGATGGGATGGTGCAAGACTATGAGCGCACCGTGGATGAGATTATCTGGGCGAGCCATAGCGTACCCCTGTCGATTATCATCATTGGGATAGGAAGCATGAACTTTACTGAAATGAGAAAACTCGACAGTGACAATGAGCTTCTCAAGTCTGCAGACGGCTTGCGAGTGGCTGCAAGAGGTATGTTGTAGGATTCCTTTTTTTTTTTGTTGAACTGCCCTTGCGTGAGAGGAAGTCGTGTGTGCGTGTGAGTGTGATGACATTCGCCCCGTCATGACACAGTTGTGGCACACTATGGACTCACTAACTTTTGATTTCCATTTCAACTGTGTGTTGTGATTGCTCCAACGCAGACATTTGTCAATTTGTTGCCTTTCGAGAGTATGAGCACGCACCTCCCGAGCGCCTGGGGGCTGCCGTTCTGCAAGAATTGCCCGGCAACATCGTGGATTACTTTATGGGCTCACGCGAGCCTGCAATCCGCCCGGGTAAGGGACCTGTCATTCCGAACATGATTCAGTAGAGTGCAGGTGTCGTTTGAATCCCGTCTGTCACAGCAGCGTCATGAACATAGATATACTATATCGATATTGGAGGGTGCGTTTCTTAATTTGTCATTTAAGCACTTGTCTTTTCAACTAAAATGTGGATACCTTTTTTGTGCCCTGTTGTCTTGGAAACATCCATCCGTAGTCGGAAGGATTTCTCCAGAGATTCTGGGCTGCGACCACTCGGTCTTCTGCGATATGCTATTAATGCTACATATGCTGTAGGTCCTGCGCTATGTACTGATACAATTACTTGTATCGCTGTGGCACACCCGCCCGACAGGTGTAATACGAGCTGATGCAGCTGATGACACGGCGACAACACTGCCAGCAGTACGACAAAAAACAAAGGGAGGTCGTCTCGATAGAGTGGCTCGTTCAAACACCGACATTTTCGTCAGGGTCCGTACAGGGTGCAACAGAAGGCATTGCATGTCTTCGTTGCCTAGTCGTTTGGGGTTTCTGTTTGTGTATTCAATAAAGAGTTTCAAGCCTGTGTTAGGTCTCACCCGCATCGTCTACAATGCATTCTCTACAATAGTGAGTTGTGCAGTTTATGCGCCCCACCTCCCCCCCCTCCTCCAACGCGCCCCTCCCCCTCCCCCTCCCCCTCAAATCGTTGTATGGTAAATGGCCAGCCCCGTGGCATAACTGTGACAACGTTTCGGAAACCATAAGGAAATTTTATGACGAGTTTCCAGCCCCTGCTCCATCCTTTGTCGGCTCGACAGGCTTTACAGTCGTCGTCACCATATCCGCACTACCGGCTCCCGCGGACTTGCGTAGCAGCGACCTCAAGCTCTCCACAAATTCCTTGGCCTCTGGCCCAAGCGCATCCCCCAGCGCGTCGGCATGTTGCAGCATCTCGTCTATGTCCACCCCAAGTTCCTGGCACATATTTCGCAGCTCCTTGACGTCATCGTCGGACACCCCTTGCTCCTGCAGCAACTGCTGCAACGAATACATTGCGCGCATCACAGCTACCTCCGACATAATTGAGTCTGCCGAGCCCCCATCCAACAGGTCACCAAAAGATTCTTTGAGCTTTTCCAACGCTTCGCGACTCTTGTCATCCAAGCTCCCGTCCGCCATTGCCGCGCTCACCGCCACCTGGAACATCCCCTTGGCAATCTCCGTATTGATTGTTTCCGCACGTGCATCACTCACCTTCAACAACGTCTGCATATCCACCAAAATGTCCAAATCGTCTTTGGCCCTCTCCTCACTCGACAAACAAAACACCGCATACCGCCGATACAACTCCTCCTTCGTCTTCTCCCCCTCTGCACGCGTCCCCACATACGTCAACACCGCTTCCGGCCCGAGCGCCTTTGCAGCCGACATGGTCACGGACAACTGATGTAGCTGTTTCAAGCTCTCTCGATCATCCGACTCTAAATGCCCCGCCGCCCGATCTATTTGCACCGACACCACGCGCGACAGGTACCCATCAAATGCACGCTTCGCCTCTGCCTCACTCAAACCCGCCGCCACCCGCGCATCCGCCAACGCCTCCGCCGCCGCCGTTCTCGCCGCCGCATCCCCCAACTCGGCCTGTCCCAAACACTCTGCCACACTCGCCTCATACTCGCCTTCCGGCGCCGCCTCCCCCACCACCACCACCTCCGCCTCCTCCCTCAACTTTCCTGCCTTCCCCTCCTCCCCTGCAATGCCAGACGTCCCCGCCGCCCGGAACAAATCCAATCGCACCTTGCCCGCGATATCCTCGTCCACCCCTCCTCCTCCTCCTCCTCCCTCCCCATCCCCCCGAAACTTGTACCGCTTTGTACTCCCCTCCATCACTCTCCTTGCCATCTCTGCCGCATCAATCCCCCCCCCTTCACCCTCCTTTCCTACATCCCGATCGAGCATGGACGAGAAGGAGGCGAGCTGCGTCTGAAAGTCCCTCAGTTGCCTTGCGCGCGCGCGTCGCACCAAACTGCGCACGCCCCACGCCGCCACAACCACGACGGCGACGGGCGGAGCCACGCGACGCGCCACACGAATGGCAACGCCGAGTCGGGTACCTCCTTGCTCGCCCTCGCCCGCCGCGGCATCCTGCGACGGCAACGTGAAATTGGGGACCTGGTCCGTCATGCGCAGCGCCGAGCGTGCACGGGCCGCACGGACCGGGAGGGGCACAAGTAACAGGGCGGCAGCTAGAGCGGCAGACGCGGCGCGGGACAAAGGAGCAGCAGGAGGCCCCGTGCGCGCAACCGTGCAGGGTCGAGAGACACGGGGACGCGGGCGGGAAAAGGGAGGGGAGAGGAGCGGGAAGGGGGGGAGAAAGGCGGCGGAAGGCATCGTGATGAATGGGGGAGAGAGAGCGAGAGCGAGAGCGAGAGAAAGAGAAAGAGAAAGAGAAAGAGAAAGAGAAAGAGAAAGATCGATTTGGGGGGATGCGATGCAGAAGATAAGGAGGGGACTGTGTAGAGAACAGGAGGAAAAGTACGGAAAGGAAGAAGAATGGAGATAGAAAGAGGTCCACGAGAAGGAGAGGAAAGGGACGGGATGGGGGGGAAGGCGGAGGCGGAGGCGGAGGCGGAGGCGGCAGGGAGGGTGGGGGGGGGGCCAACAAGTGAGATAGAATGAGAGACAAAGAGACTGAAGAAAGGCAGTGTGTGTGTGTGTGTGTGTGCTGAGATGCAGGGAGGGGTTGTGTTCGTTGTGGTGAGCCAAAAGAAGAAAAACAAAAACAAAAAGGAAACGGTTGCTGAGTGTACTGTACTGGTCGGTCGGAGTGTAAGCAATATACGAATGACAGTGATGACAGGTTGGCAAGCTGTATTCGTGGAGGAGGTATATGACGTGTTTACAGTGTTTGCACATGAGGTGACATGAGAATGGGCGGATCTGATCCGACTGAACGGAGATGTAAGTTTTCAAAAAGCAAAAAGAGGGTGACTTGTTTGGCGCCAGCTTGTGCACCAGGGACCGCGCCAAACACAAGACAGCGGGTCCTGCAAATTCATTCACTTTTCAATGTGGGTGCACTGTGCATCGACAGCCTCAAAAGCCCCCCCCCAACCCCCTTGTACCCGCCACCCCTCCCCGGCCGTGCCCAGACGCCCCCCAACCAGCAACCGTGAACGTCCTGTTACAGGACCCCCTCTTCGCCTCGCCTCCCCCCCTCCTGTCACACTCATCCTTCGAATCCCCTTTTCTTATCAGGCTCCCCCCTTTTCACTTCACCTTACGACAATCTCAGCTTCACACAACGTCCTCCCAAACCTCTTTTTGACCAAAACCACTTCCTTTCCTGTTTCTGCCCCCTCCGTTCGCTTCTCCCCTTTGTGCACTCGTTTCATCCCCAAACTGTTTTCTCGTTTTTTCGTTTTTTCTCTTTTTTTCCTTTTTTTTTCCTTCCCTTTTTTCTTCTGTCTCTCCCCAGCAATCCCTCCTTGCAAACACGACATCCCCCCCTCCTCGTCCCCCCACCCGTCCACCCCCTCGGCAGTCGCCATGGGCGAGGTTCCCAAGCCTGCCCAACTCACGGCGGCCGTCAACGAGATCCTCTCCTCGCACGACCTGGAGAAGATCACGCTACGCATGGTCATGACCATGCTGTGCGAGCGTTTCTCGCTCTCCGCTGACGTGCTTGCCCCGCACAAGCGCTTTGTACGCTCCTCCATCAACGACTATCTCTCCGTCATTCCGTCTGCTGCCGACGATGCCCCCGCCGCCTCAGCTCCCTCGAAGAAGCGCAAGTCCTCTGGCAGCGGTGGCGGTGGCGGTGGCGGTGGCGGCGGCGGTGGCGGTGGTGGTGCTGGTGGTGCTGCCTCTGCGGCAGTGGAGGCCCCGCTAAAGCCTGTGCGTCTCACGGGTCTAGAGAGGGCTGTGGTGTTGGCCGAGCCGTTGGCCAAGTTTTTGGGGGAGCTTGTGATCCCGCGCTCGCACATCCCGAAGAGGATCTCCGTGTACGCCAAGGAACACGGCCTGCAAGACCCTTCGGATGGGCGTCGTATTGTTTGCGATGAGACGCTCAAGGCCGCATTGAATGTGGATGACTTTACTTTTTTCAGTCTGGCCAAGATTGTGTCCGGCCTGGTGGTCAAGCCGGATGAGTGTGATAAGGAGCTGCAGGATCTGGCCAAGGAGGTGGAGGAAAAGTATTTGCAGGAGAAGACACGGAAGAGGGATGAGGATGTTGCGAACGGTACGCTCAAGCAGCCCAAGCGCAGCGCGGCGAGCAAGAAGCAAAAGGCAAGTGCAAATGCAGACGGCGAGGTGAAGAAGCGCAAGCCCAATGGTCTGCTCAAGCCGATGCAGCTTTCGGATGCGTTGATCGCAGTGTGTGGCGAGTCTCAGCTGCCGCGGTCCGAGGTGCTCAAGAAGATCTGGGTTTATATTCGTGCAAATGAGTTGAAGGATCCCAATGACGGGAGGAGAGTACTGTGTGATGATAAGCTGCGGGCCGTGTTTGATGGTAATGATACGGTTGGGAATATGGGCATCAACAAGTTTCTCAGTGCGCACATGACCAAGATTGAGTAGACACGCACGGAGGTGGGGCGGTGGCGGGGGCAGTGGCGACGGTTTGCGGTTGTCGGCTTTTTTCGGATCTCTAGGGGCTGGATTTTCGTGGTGTGAGCGGTTACCGTCTGTGCGCGGGAGTGTCTACAGTTTGTTGTTGAAAGTTGTGGGGAATGTTCGTTTACCGTTCTTCTTGTGTTTTTCATTGGCACATGGCAGACAGTCGGGCAGCGTTGTTTTTTTTTGCACTTTTGTTTCTATTCTCTATATTGTTGGCGATACCGTCAGATGTGTACACTGTATATATTGTCTTGTTTGTCACGTGTTTTCTCCCGAGTTTTCCCCTTGTTGGTGGCGAAAATAGTATATGCCAAGTTCAATGAGCGTCTGCAAATGTATGTATACATAGATATTTGTCGGGTGCAGGGTTGTAATGGCCATTTCAAAGGGATTTGATCTGGATGTAGAAGAAGTGGTTGACGACGGCAGAGAGCTCAGCTTCCGCCAAGGACGATCCCTTCTTTTGTGATCTCGTGTTGCACGCAGTGTAACTACACGTGGATATGTCTGCATTCGCGCGGTGAGTAGAAGTCTGCTGTCATCGAGACTAGTTAGGTTTACCAGAAACAACAAATGAGGCGAATACAATCAACCCCTAGCTTCGAGTTGGGAGACGAGAGAGAGAGAGGAGGGGCACCACATGTCATGCACGCTGGCACGCAGAGCAGTGCAGTGCAGTGCATTCCACGCAAACGTACCTCACTGGTATATACAGTATCAAAAGATTGATAGCAGTGATTGTGACTCATGGCATGCACTTTTCAGGGGCGTAGCGGCCTCATGTTTGTAGTTTGGTCATACGAGGTCGCACTCGCCTCGTTGCTTATTTTGTGATCTACCCGCTTTTTGCCCGGCTGCTGCACTGCGGCGACCCCTCAAGATCGCTTTGTAGTTGCTCCTCAAGGGAATACATACTACACCGCCGAGGTTGGCAGGCCCCTTCGTTGGATATCGATATCAGCACCGCTATTTGTATCCTTTGCCGCGCCCACACGTGTGCGCAATCTATCTGCAAGGTGCATCCGGCAGCAAAATCTGGTAAACTGTACTGTACCAGTCTGCAAAGTTCGGTAAGCACGCCTCCGTCTCGTCTCCCCCCAACCCCCTCCACTTTCCCGTCCCTATCCACACTTACTTTTCTACATAGCCCATCATCTATTGTCCCTACTCCGCTCTTTCTCTCAATCCACTACCCCCCTCTCCTTCACTATGCTCAGCTTTGTTATCTGTGCGCCGCACCCCCCGTTCCCGCATCCCACTTTTCTTAAACGCTTCCCCCCTCGCCCACGTCCTCGCCGCCAACGTCCGCCGCTCGCTGTCGGGCAGCGCATGGTCGACGCCTACCAATCCACACCCCTTCACCCTGTACTCGACATCATGAAACGCCGCGTGGAAACCGCCTCCATGCCCGGCGACCGTCGCGACGGGCGTAAAGTCGCCCTATGCATCGAAGGCGGGGGCATGCGCGGGGCTGTCTCCGCCGGCATGGCCGCCGCCATCAAGTACTGCGGCCTGGAAAACACCTTTGACGTTGTCTATGGCAGCAGCGCAGGCTCCATTGTGGGCGCCTACTTTCTCTCTCGTCAGCTCCCCGTGTACGGCGCCCAGATCTACTATGACATCATCTGCTCCATCCCGGAAAACGGCCAGCGCTTCATCGACCTGTGGGCCCTTCGCCACCACCCCTACCTCCGCCTGCCGCGCCGCTCCCCCACCTCTGCCTTCTATGCCGATGGCGCACGCCCCGTGCTCCTCCTCGACCGTCTCATCGACTCGGTGATGCGCGAGCAACGTCCCTTACACTGGCCCTCCTTTTGGCACCACCATTGTCGCCAACCGCTGAAACCGGTGGCCTCCTCGCTCACTGGCATGCGCGCCCAAACGCTCGACTCATTCACTACGCTCGACGAGTTTCTGGAATGCCTTCGCGCCAGCGCGCGCGTCCCTGGCATCGCCGGCAACCCCGTCCAAATCGGCGAAGACTTTTATGCGGATGGCCTCCTGTTTGAACCAATCCCCTACCGCTCTGCACTCGCCGACGGTTGCTCTGACCTACTCGTGCTCCGCACCAAAGCAGACTCATCCCCCCTCAAGACCACACGCCCCGGACTCTACGAGAAGCACATTGCCACACCCTACTTTGACCGGTTCCCAAGCTTTGCACCGCGCGCACGGGCGTCTGCATACGTGCAGGCTGGGGCGCACCTCGGCGTGTACAACGACGACCTGCGCCGACTGCGGCACGAAAACATGATGCCGCCTGTCGGGGCGCGTGCAGGCGAGGGGAGGGCGGCGATTTTCTCCATCACCCCGGCTGCAGACGCACCGGCGGTGGGACAGCTGGAGTCGCGGGCGCGCGTGGTGTATGAGGGGGTGCGTAGTGGGTTTGCGGCGGCATATGACGCGCTGAGCCCGTTTGCAGATGTGCGGGATGGGGGAGAGGGGGAGGAGATGCGGAGCAGGAGGAAGGGCAAGGGACCGCGCATGACGGCGGGGAGAAGGGCGGCGTCGTGGGTGTTCTCGGATGAGGAGTTTAGAGGGGTGGAGAGAAGACATAAAGCGGCGAGGGAGGCACGGGATGAGTTTCGGAAGAACGGGAGGAGGGGATGGAGGGGAGGGGGGGATGTAGCGGATCTGGCGAGGATCGAGGAGCGCTTTTTTGTGGGGTGAGGAGCAGGAGGAGGAACAAGGAAGGATGGGAGGAATAAGGAAGGAATCACAAGGGGCACAGGAAGAAATGGAGCACAGAGCACTCCATCACAGTGGGGGTCGTCATCCCGAGCAATGGGCTGCATCATCAGGGGCAGCCACGTGTGACATTAACTGGCAGTCTGTGCTACATACACTGTACACTGTACATTGTACACTGTGCACTGTACTGTTGAGGAGCACCACGTGTTGCTTGCACTTCGTTTTGTCATTCGATCGTTTGCAGATGTACAAATACCGATATAGTCTTCAATCTCTTCTCTCGTCGCTCCACCTGGCATTCCACTTGTGGCCCTTTATGATATTTGTATCACACACATTGTGTGTCACATGTCTCCGTCATCGACAGTGCGGCATTCTCCCCCCGGCATTCTCCCCCCGGCATTTTCCCCCCTGCCCTCCCCCTGC
>JAUKWC010046554.1:0-10146 GCA_032356245.1 Endocladia muricata | reverse complement strand
GCGAAGCTATACATGTAGAGCTGCGCCACATGCAGGACAGGACAGACAGAGGCTCAGTCTGAAGAACAAATTCGAAAACTACGTCGCAGTTGTTGTGAACTGAGGAGTACGAGTGCCAGCTAGCAGCTACCACTGGTAGTGGGGCCGTTGTAAAGCCATGCAAACGCGGAGAATGCCTGCCCATGTTTGAAGTATCATAAGCGTCAGCGGCAGGACTGGAAGCGAGGGATGAGGGCCTCCAAATCGGCATTCCAGAAAGAAACAAAAACTTAAACTACAGGGATGTCACTACTGACAGGGGCTGAGATCTGCACATGTGAAAATACGTGCGCAGATGGGGTTATTTTTCAGATTAGAGTTCGCACATCCATCTGCTCATGTCTTCTGACATGTGCAGATTTCAGCCCCTGTCACTAGTGACACCCCTCTTGTCTGAATTTTCAGTAGTTCTCAAATCTCTTTTTGTTGCTATGGCGGCCCCAAAATTGCCCACTTTTCTGGGCGACCTTTCTTGCGGCTGAGCCCTAGTCTTTCTCAGCTGCTAAAGAATGGACTCCTCGCCCGGAACTGGCTCTCAAACTGGCATATAGTGTTAAAGTTTGCTTATCTGCACGCTGTTTTGATAGATCGTATCACAGACTTAGACCCTAAACTTATCCCCGCCGTTTATGAACAGCTCCTCGCCATTCAGAATCTTACGCGTCGCACGGATTATAAAGGGGTTCAGTGAACGCAGAGTTCTCTCCAAAAATTCCCCCCGATCCTCGTAAAAATCCACGTTTGTGTCTCTCACTCGAGAAGACCCTCTATTCCGCTCCTCCTCATCTCCAGGCAAGTACCGCGCGTCATTCACAAACCGGGCCACAAAAAATGGTGCCGGTACAGTGGACACCCTATGCCCCGGACCGTCATGGGACTCCGCCCGCCTTTCCACGAGAAGGACTACCCGGCTAAAACGTTCTTTCGCCACCCTCTGAATTCCACCTTCGTAAATCTTCGTCTTTTCGAGCGTGTGCTCACGCGAGTCTGCGTACAGGAGCGTCCCATGGAGGGGGGGGGTCGTCCCTTTTTCCACGAAGACCCGGTCCGCAAACACCCCGAGTCCCACACTTTCGTGCCTCACCGCCTACAGATGCACCACCACACACCTCACGATCGGGTCCACCGTCCGTAATGGTAGCGAGTGCTGCGTGTCCAGCAGGACGTCGTATTTGGCCAGCCAGTTGTCCACCGACGCGCGTGAATAGGGCAGGGAAAGCATGGAATCCCCGGCGTAGTTCGTAATAAGTCGCACTATGTAGTCTGATAGACATTGACACCGGAGACACCCAGCAGGAGCATCCGCTGGGCTGCTCCGCCTCCTGACAAAAGTATCTTGTTTCACACCGTGAAAGTACTTTGTGACAAGCTCCACACCCGCGGAGAGCTACCAATGTCGCACGCGGTGCTCACAACGCTTTCGCGAAACGGCTTGACCAAGCTCGTTAGAGCTTGACTGACGCAGTCGTCATCCTTCTCGCACGCCACGATACGGCGATATCTGGGAAGCCCTCGACATGCTTTCGCGGTCGAGCAAGTACCGCCGAACAAGTCCACCATAAGGTCCCCCGGTGTCAACTACTGCAACACCAGCTCACTCATGTGCTCCATGCTCTTCTGCTCAGGCCGAAGTGTCGACATGCGACTCGCTTTGTCAGCTCTTGTCACCACCTTTGCGGTCTCCAGCCGCTGGATTCCATCCATACAGTGCGTCCAGGCTGCGTGCGAAGAATGCACAAACCCGTTGCTTTGGTCGCATACCCGGGCGAACTGCACCTCAAACGGCTTATTCATCCGCCAGAAGTGAAAATCCCATTGCGTGACTGAGTCGTGGCCACATCCGTTTATATACGGGTAATGCGTGTAATGACCTCGAGCTCGGAAGTGGACCATCGGCTGGTCCCCCCCGTTAAACAAGAAGTCCTTCTGCCGCCTCTCCATCGATGCACTGGCTCCGTCACTCCCCTCGTCGTACACCTCTCGGCTGTGCCGCTTGACGCGCGAAAGCCACGTGCCGAGTTGTAGACCACGACAGAAAATGATTCCGTGGCCGGTATTTGCCAGCAGCGCGTCGAATATTGATATCGAGGCATCCATGTCTTTGTGAGTGACAACATCATGAGCAGAGTTGTTTTCACCCAGCTTGCTTCTGGTATTCAACGGAGCGTCCGTCAACAGCAGCTTAACCGTACCCTCCAGACACTCAGCCGGGTCATCAGCGTGATGCTTGATGAGGTCGTAGAATTTACAGCAGGGCACACGGCAGTCCGAAGTAGTCACGCCGAGGTAACTCCGCGAGAAGGTCGGATGATGGACTCTTCTCAGCAAGCGACTCTTCAGACTTCTCCTCCGGCGGTAGGGATGGGCTACTGCGGTTGGCAGGTTCTGGTGCTTCACGAAGGAGGTCTTTCGGCTCCGGCACCGATGGGATGAGAGTGGACCAGAAAGCCTCACCAGCTTGTCCCGTGCGACAGTGTGCCACAACACCCCTCGCTTCGTTGTCGCTACTCCGCAGGTCCACCTTCGCCTCCTCTTTCAGCCGAGAAGAAAAAGGATGAGGAGACGGCACGGATAGTCCCACACTGCGAGTGCTGCGGGACGGTGTCACCCGCTGACGACGACGCGGGATTGTGTCTTCCGAATCGGCATGCGATAGCTCCGAGTCCATCCCGATCACCAGTGAACAGGCACAATCATCTTCAGCTGCCTCACGCTAACGACACAACGATCCCCGTGTATACCCGCTGAAGTCGGCAAAGGCCCTTGGCAAGTAGTCACCGAGCTACTCAAAGCGGTCCAGATACGGCTAGTTGCTCCGGTGCTTGACAGCGTATAAAGTTCGTTTCCAACGATGACCTGCAAGCTCGACAGGAACAGACAGGTGACCGCCCGCATTGTCTCACCTTTCTCCGCATTTCGGCCTCAAGCTACCATACTACTCGCCCTCTCCTCAACACTTGCTACCCCACTCCCTCGCAGCGTGGTCTCCGGCATGGTGGGTGCAAATCCATCAGCGCGTGACTTTAGAGCCACAAAGTGCTGAACGCACTGACGAGACACAAGGAACGGTCCGACTAACGCCTTGCACTCCAGAATTCCCACTGCCTTCGCCAGCTTTGTGCACGCCCGCGTTAGCAGCCGCACAGCAAATGCGAGACGATTTCCGCTTTGATTTACCCTCTCCAAAGCGAATACACGTTTGGTGCCGCGCCTCGAGTGGCATATGTTGATTGCGCGGAAGACCATCAGAACCTCGGAGTTTCTGCGGCTGCCAACAAAAACGGCTCCTGGGACAAGTACTTCCCGAACATAGCAGACCTTAGAGGGAATGAACATGGTGCCAACAGTAAGGGACACCCCGTAGTTCTTCTGCCTCAGAGCCGCAATCGCGATCTCCCCAATCCTCTTGTCTTTTCGGGTCAGCAAGGCGATTTAAAGCGCTGTGCACACTATCTGCTTCAACTGCTCGCTGCTCAGCTCGTGAGAAACGGAGTCGTGGCTCTCGATAGAAGTGCGGAAGTCGCTGCCAGGGTTGCGCTGCTTGTTCTTCACTGCGCCAATTTCCTCACTCGCCATTGAGGCCTCATCGCCTGCGGCGATGAAAAAGTGCAGGAAGGCCGACATGTGGAACTTCGTGATACCTTCGATTTCACCTCCGATGACGAGCAAACGGCAATGAAGGTAGGCAAGCACACTCCGGCTGTCCCGGTCCGGCTGAGCTCAGTCAGCGCCATGGTTTCAGTGCGGTGTGGAACGGAGGAGGGAAAGAACCCTAAGAATATTGGGGATGCAAAGAAGGGCGATCAGAGCTTCGCAAGCGATGCAAGGAAATCCACGTAGATAGAAGTACAGAGAGAAGAGACGAGGACGAAGAAATGAAAGGGGGAAAATCGCGTCGATAGATCGGTATCAAGAGGATGAGAAGTGTCGTGCCGTGACAGCAGGTGAGTGCCATTTGATTTGCGGACATAGAGGACAGCCGCCAGGAACACGACATACTCATACACGCTCACGTTTCTATTCCGTAATAGCAGTTACGAACAGTGGCACCCCCTTCACGAAAATTGGAAAAGTAAGCCGATTTTTTAGGGTGCGGGGGTGTGTCACTAGTTACAGGGGTTGAGATCTACAGATGTGAAAACACATGAGCAGACGGATTGCGAAATTTAATCCGAAAAACACCATCCGTCTGTCTGAATTTTCGTAACTCTCTGAGATGCCCATTCGCAAGCCCTGAGCCTCTGCTTTCAGTCATGCCGTTGAGGCTTGTGATAACTTAAATGTCAATAGGGACTCTCCGCGTGTGCATGACTGTACAAGGGCCCCATCATCAGTGGTACCTGCTAGCTGGGACTTGTACAGCTCAGCTCACAGCAACTGCGAGGTAGTTTTCGAGCTTATTGTTCTCACTGAGCCTTTGCAAGTCCTGTCCAGTCTGTGGCGCACCTCTGCATCGATGGCTCCGTCGGCCAGAAGGACGAGAAGGGCTGTTGCGATGCAACGATTTTGCAAGCGCACCCAGGAGCAGCGGGACGGGGATGATGTCGCCCCTGCTGCATGCGCCGCTGTAACTGCACAAAGCCGCGAGGTTAATACCACTCAGCAGGACCCGCCAGGTAGATTAATGGGGGTTATCCGGCCCGGGACAACGTCGGCGCCGTCTCTGTCTGCGCCAGAAGGTAAACAATCCGATGGCGCCACTATTCTCGCGACTCACGGTGCTACTCTATCAATGAGTTCCACTACGGCGTGCCGCCGACCAGATGCCTGGTTGTCATGCGTCTATTCAATTTGACTACAGCTCGAGCACAGCCAGCTCCACCGTCTGGACCGGAATTGCATGCGCTCCCCGCGTCCGGACCCCCGGCATTTTGCGCCCCTGTGTGGTGGCACACCCGCTGTGCGGAAGTGCAAACTCATCGTGCGACCCTGTGTCCTCCTCGTGCATCTGGGGTGAGACACTCTCGGTCTCCACATTCGTCCATGCCGTCCCGGACGAGGGTTGAGACTTCCGCTGTAGCTCGCTCTCAATCGATCTGGCGAGAACAGATGGAAGAGCTACAAACGATGCTTGCCGAGCAGACGAATAAGGTCAGCGCGCAGGAGCAAGATATTGCTGGTCTGAAGACAAGGGCCGACGACTACAAGGAAACGCTACGGCAGGCCGATCACGGACTTCTTGAGGCGCCGGTGACGACTAAGACAACGCTTTCCCAGTTCCTGCGACCACGAGCCGAATGCAAGGATGTCAAGAACGAGAATGAGAACCGGCGCATGACCCGCGCGATTTCCAGTGGCACCGACCAGGCCACACTGCGTGTCGGAACTGGCCGTGGTCAGAGTCGCAAGCGTCTGACACAAGTGGGGGCAAAGTGCATAGGTGTTGCCAAGTCCATCGAGAAGGAAATTCTTTAACCGTGCAACCGCGAAACTACTGAGCTGGACCCAACTAGTTCTGTTCCAGTCCGAATCTGGGCGTGTCGCGGTGAGCCGTGTGTGGCGGGGGAGCTTTCCTCGGACGGCCTGCAGGGCGTCCCGCCGAGTCAACCAATGGTTCTTGCCAATCGTAACGAGTACTATACGCGTTCCTACCACGATGAGACGACGGCTCTGGTTGGAATGGTGCGTGCAGAGCTTGGCACCGGGTACTGATCATCCTTGTTTCCGGAAGCCGAATCCCGCAGAGAGTACGAGGAGGCTGTTTCAACAGAGCATGCTCTTTGTGCAAAGATGAGGCAGACCGTCTCTGCCGTGATGAGCGCGCGGAAGAGAAACGCTTGGGACACGCTGTTCCAATGCCTTGTGTATTTCTTCTTAATATCGCGGAAGACCATGTTTGTATTGGACAGCTAGCGGGCGGAGCGCTCATCTCAGGCACTTGAAACGCGTGTGAAGCTGAGGGTTTCAGAAGGCGAGCAATTGACTCCAGACTTCTCATGCTGGCGACTCATCAATGTCAACGACCTAGCATACAGTGAATACTCTGTACGCAAGGAGGTTCGTGATCTTGACGGGGGTCACGTACTGTTTGGAAACTCTTTGCGGAGAAATGTTCTTTACAAGTTCCGCTGGTGCCATGCTCAACAGGATGGAACGTCCGCATACGGGTCTATCATGCAAGTCGCACGCCTGGACGCCTGGATGGGAACAGCGGTATCCCGCCTGCAGTATGGTGAGGGCCGTGGCGGCCAGCGCCAACGCACTTACTGACTGACGTTTTCCGAGCGCCTGCCCTTGGCAACCGCGCAAATAGCATGCCGCGTTTGCAGCGTTTTATGCCTCATTGTTCAAGCGGTGTTTGTGTATGGTTCTACTGTCGAGGGAGCATTATGTGAGTCGGTGATTGAGGGGATGGAATAGTGTAGTGAAGACGATGGCGAGGACTCGTTAGCACGCGCCTCGCGAATAGCCACAAACGTGGTGAAGATGGGTTCAAAGAACAAATTTCATGTGGCCAGACGTGAGACTAGGTTCTCGGAAAACATCTCGAGTATGCTTCTTCTTGTTGTCGATTGCTACATTGCACGTGCAGACTCAAACGAGGGACCGTATGAACTTTGCATCGGCGCGTCTGGCCTGTCACGGATTCCGGCCACAACTGTGGATTATTCCCCGCCGGCTATTATTGGAGCAGAGGACGAGAAACTCTCGATGCACGAAAGAGAGAGAATCATGGAAGCCGTACTCGTATGTTGGTAGCTCACTACACAGAATTGCAGTTTTCTTGTGTGTCTAATTCTAGGGCAGGGAGAATAGCGTGTCCGTTGGAGGGGAGTGTTGAGATAGAACGGCCCGTGCATCAGGGTCTTTGTAGAACCTGTTTATGTCGAAGCAATGTTAGAGCCAGTGGAGCTGAGGAGTAAAACGTGAGATGTGGAAATTCGACCGCACCACATGAGCTGCCATAACGATAGAAGAGGCCTTACACATGCCGAATGAGAGGGAATCCGGAGCTTGACATGCTAGTCGCTGCGTCTCTGGGAGCGGGATGGAAGTTTCTGTGCGACTTACGTTCTCATCTGTACACCACCGCAAGCGACCGCATTGCAGAGTGTCATCAACAGCATCGAGTGATGGAATACAATCCATATACCCAGCGAAGGCATACTCGGTGGGTCGCAGTGATTTATGTTCATGCATAAGGAAGAGAGACAGAACATTGGCCCCCCATACATTCTCTATGTCTTCTCAGTGGTCAGCGGCCGGGGGTACGAAGCTGAATCGGTGCCGTTTCATCGGGCCGAAGCTTCTCTTTGCATAAACGCGCTGAATGACATGTTTCCGTCTTGGGTCGAGCCAAATAAAATCAAGGTCGGGATCATACTAGTTGACGGAAGGACAGAAGCCGCCGAGAACGCGACGCCTTTTGACCATAGTATTTTGGAGAGTGTCACCTGTGTGGACTTAATGTTGCTGGAGAGGCTCGACGCGGACAAGGCTGAGGAGCAGAGTGGTGCTCCGGTCACCAAACTAGACAAGAAGATCGATGCATATGTCAGGAGCTTCTTCTCGTAGTGATTTGAGCATCGCGGCGATGGGGCAGCCTTCTTCATTTCCGAGAAGCGATATGGCGGGGGTTCTCAAAGGAGCGAGGTCGTGGAGGTACATTCCGAACCCTTCCCTGACAAGACGCGCCCCGTGCCTATCGTCAAGATTTCTGTGCGGGGTTGTGATGCGACGCGATCGGAAGACCGAGCCGACTTGACATCGACCGGCAGCAAGGCTTTCATAGTGCTAGACTCGGCGGACGGTTTCGACCGAGGATGATGCCCTTCGCTTGAAGGTGCGGCGGTACTCCTGCTTGAATGCAGTGTGCGCGTGTTCATAAGCCCCGGCATTTAGATGTTGTAGGCCCCCAAAGTTGCGGATGTCATCTGCAAGGTGGGTGAGGAGATGAAACTTGAGGGTATTAAGCCTGGTCGGGTGGTCCTCCCCAAACATGTGGAGTATGGAGGCTTCAAACTTATTGACACAGTCCTCTAGGTCGTGAACCTCGGCAAATCTCCAGTGCTCCTCCAGCCCCTTTCTCGAGCTGATTGTTAGAATATATGAGTACTGAGCACAAATAGATGCGAGGGGGTCGAAGACAGCTTCATCACAGCAACGGTCTTTGATTCCTGTGATAGTCGGAAAGACCATGTCAACGGACTTGTAGGGTTTGGCCGTCAGCATGCCGCGGACTCCTCCGTTGGTGTAGAGTCAGTTCAGGTAAATGCCTTTTTCGGAGGCGGAGAAGTCCACATGTAGGTCAGGAACGTAAAAGCCCCTCTAATTTGCTGCCAAAACTGTCTCAACTCCGCGAAGGAGAGCAGTGCGGATGGTTCTGAACTGATTCCGACTGTTGCCGGCGGAAGCTTGCGCTGTGAATAGGACGGGGGAGTCGAGCCTCAGAAATATGCACGTCCTCATTAGCTTGGAGATGCCCAGATGGAATTTATGAAGCGGTTCGAAACCGAAAATGGAGTGCACGTCGACATGAGAATTGGATGGAAGGAGTGGACATGTTTCCAGAAAGGGGGCCAACCTCGACAGGGAGGAGGTGGGGCGGGTTTGTTGCGCATGTGCGGTGGCAGCTCATGTCTGAGCCGGCTTACCCGGGAATGCATGCGCAGAGGCGATGGCCTCGAGGTCGGGTACTTTTCTGCGATGACGGATGGTGGTCTGCGTGGTGCGAGGCGGGAATGAAGCAGATGAAGTGGAGAGATTTGAAGGTAATTCGCAACGGTGGCAGGGCTAGCCTGTTTTTGTGTGTGATCGAGCGCCGATGATGTCCTTCGCCACGATTACGTCGTAGCAATAGCTGGGGAGAACTGGGTGACATTTCCAGACACGGTGGTAGCCATCTGAGTATGCGAAGCCTCCGAGGGCTTTTTCACACAGAAGCAATAGCAGAGAGTGCAGGGCGGAGTGCAGTACATGCTTCTTGGTGTCTCGTGCGTGAGTAGTCGAAGAAGGCGGAGGGACTTCAAAGTCTCTGTCGTCCACGGCCGGGAAGAGCTGGACACGAAGATAGCCAACGACGGTGTGCCGGGACACTATGCAGCGTCGACGGAATTCGAGTGCAGTTGGCGAGAGTAAGATGAACAGGATAGGCAACGAGGGCCCTGTTCTTCAATGTAGTGGCGGACTTGTTCGTATAGATCAATATGTAACCTACGAACGAGTGGGCCCGCGACGTTTCGGTCTCTCACGTTACACCCTCGAGCTCGCTACCCATGACTTCTTCCTTGTGACTTTGACAAACTCGTCGCTGCACGTCAATCTGCAGTGCATGCACGGAGAGATGCGTGTCACTCCGCAGGAGATCACCATAAGGGCGGAAGTAGCAAGACTGTTTGTTAGATTGCACTAATTGCTTTCGCAGGATATCGACAGGGTCTCGAGAGTAGGCAGTTCGGAAGGACGTACCGCGGTGGTCCAACACACGATTTGCGAAGAAGCTCTGATCGTCAAGCTTTTTCTCGACAATAGCTATTGTGAGGGGGCGACACTCTTGTGAGGATCAAATGCGGCCTCCAAAGCGAGCGAGAGAGAAGTCGGGATCCCTCAAAATAGAGACGATCTCGTCAACCGCACGCAGGCCGGAAGTCCTCTCTGCTTCGGCAAGAGAAACTGCGATAGAATTTTCGAGGAATTTGGACTTACTTGTTGTTGGCTATGTATTGGGGTCACAAAGGAATGGGAGCAATGAAAGCAGAGGCGCCGGAGCCTCATCAGAAAGGACTTTTCCATCGTAGTGGACAGGAGGTTCTGTGGTCGGTGAGCCTTGCGGAGAAGTAGTGACGAGCTCGGCCGGTCGGTGTATTCGGAAGTGACACTATTGCTCGTGTTTGAAGAAGGAGTATGCGTCGAAAGACGACTAGACGCAGTGCCGAAATTTGAGGCGCACATCGAGGGCTGGTAAAGATGGCTGCAAGGAGAAGAGCTAGCTAGAGGAGTGGGAGAACGGAGAGATAGGGCGTTTTCCACGGGTGTGACTGTCTTCTTTTTTTCACAAAGTACACAACGGTAGCTCCGCTGGCGAGCACTCCCGCGTTCACGAAACCTAGCGCAGATCTCGTGCACGCGGAAGTGGTCATTGTCGAAGACGGGGCCTGTCATTCGACA
>JAUKWC010046543.1:0-10151 GCA_032356245.1 Endocladia muricata | reverse complement strand
ACTCCGGGCGTCCGAGCAGGCTCATGCTGAGCATCACGGCGCCCATGCAGTGCGCGACGATATCGACCTGCTCCCGTTCAGTGATACGACAGATCTCCTCGATCGCCATCGGAATATCGAGTTCTGCCATGTGCTCGAAATCCCACGGCATGGACGCGGTGGCGAGCCCGCAGCTCGAGCGCATGTCCAGCACCCAGACGTCGCGATCCGCCTCGCAGAGATAGCGTGCAAGCCCGCCCTTTCGGCCCTCGCCACCATCCACCTGCGGGTGCGCAAACGTCGTCCCGCTCGCGCTGTAGCCGTGCACGCAGAGCACCGGTACGACGGGGCTCGAGCCATCCCTTGCATGCTCGTTCCGACTGGAGCCGACTTTCCGATACCGCGTGAGCAGTATCCGGATCGTTCCCTCGTCGTCATCCGAGAGTCGACGGGGGAGTTCGATCTCGTAGCGCATGCGCTGCAATCCCGCGATCGCGCCGGGCAACGCCTTGGCCGCGGTGTCACCGGCGTTGTCGGGAAGCGCGCGACCGGCGAGGCGGTCGTCGGGCTTGCGAAATGCCCAGAGATGGTGAAGCAGCGTCACTCTTGCCGTATGAAAGTAGAACGCGAAGAGGTCGCTGTAGCCGGTGATGGCGTCCTCCTCATCGACGATGTGGATGAGCGGTGACTCGCAACGACCGAAGTGCTCCGCATCGACCGTCAGTAGCTGTCCCTCTGCCAGATGGGCGTCCGGAAACTGGCTCAGATTCACCGCGAGGAGTTGCTCCCAGAGGTTCGAGCGGCGGTGGTAGGTGAAGGTCTTGCTTCCGACGATGGCCTTTCCCTCCCACGAGTCGCTCGCGAAAGCCGATGTCGGTCGGAGCGGTGCGCCTATCCGCAGCCGGTAGCCGATGCGACGTTCTCTGCCGGTCTGCGCGAATACTGCGATGGCTTCACGGGTGAGATATCGCGACCACCACCCTTGCTCCGCACCCTGCTCACCTGTCCTTTCAGCGAAACTCTGCCAGGCATCCCGGTAGCCCCGGTTGAGGAACCAGGCGCCGAAGGCGCGTGTGAATAGCCGTGCGAAGGACACGGGAACTTCCTCGAAGAGGTGTATCGATCCGGCGATCGGCGCTTCGAAGACCGCTTCGCCCTTCAATCGGTCGATATCCTTGCAGAACGTCGAATGGGTCTGACGAATCAATGTCCGGATGCTCTCGACATCCGTGGATTTCCACTCGTCGAGCATCCCGACCAGATCGTGCATCCGCCGCCAGGTCTCACGACGGTAGACGCGCAGGAAGCTCGTGTCGGGCAGCTTGCGAAGGTTTCCGGGATCGGGCGCGACGGCGTCGAGCAGTCGAACCTCCCGGTCCTCGAAGCGGCAGGCGGCGGAGATGTCCCAGGGTTCCGAACGGAGCGTCAACTCGACCACGAACGGCTCCGCGCCCGCGTCGGTCCGGATGTGGAGCGGTCCGACCAGGCGCTCGTTCAGTTCGACCATCGTCGGGCGTCGCGGACGGGGTTCGTCAGGGCGGCTGTCGGCAAAGCGGGGACGTGGCCGTGGCGAAAGATCACCGCGACGACAAGGACCAGAGCCAGAACCCGTAACGGAGGTGGGTGCGGAACCGGAACGGGTGCTGGTAATGAAAGTGGGAGCGGATGTGGGTGTGGAAGCCGAACCCGACGCGGAACGGCGTGCCGTGGTCGGGACAGGTTCGGGGTCAGCACTCGTGCGAGGCGCGTTAGCGCGTGTCAGCCCCTCCTCCCGAGGCGTCCAGTGCCACGACTTCGCAAGCGTTCTCGTCGCGCGAAGCGCCAGGGTCGTGATGGTCAGGGCCGGATTGATACCGAGTGGTAGCGGAATGATCGAGCCGTCGAGAACGAACAGATCCTCGTGCAGATCCGGGTGAGGTTCATCCGCGCGGTCAGCGGTGGCGGCGGCTTTGGTTGCCGGACGACGGAAGACCTTGCCGTTCTCGTTCACCACGCCGGTCGACGCCGACTGCCCCATCACACAGCCGCCGAGTGGATGTACGGTCAGTTGCACGCCGTTGATTCGCGCGTCGAACAAGCCTTCGAGTGCCTTGCCGAGTGGTTTCCAGAGTGGGTTGGCGTGCACCCAGGCATCGGGATCGTGGCGCGCAGTCAATTCTCGTATGAACTGCATGGTGCGTTCGTAGTACGTCGTGTCGCCCGACGCGTTGCTGCGCGTGTCGCCCGATGTCGTCGCCGAGTCCCCGTCGAAATCGATCCGGATCGCGCCTTCGTCGACGGACCCTGTCGGAAGCGAGAGGCGGCCTTCCACGCCATCGTCTCCCATCGCGGCGAGCACGCTGATGTGGTCGATCGCGGCTCCTCGTCGTTCCGGCGCGTCGGCATCCGCGACGTGACGCTTGCCCGGTGGAACAACGCGGCGGCAAGCGCCCTGCAGGAGTGTCAGAAAGGATTCGGAGTCACGTTGGCGTGCCTTGTCCATGCGGGTCAGCGCCCCGACGGTTCGTGTCAACGTCGCGCTCTCGGCGAGGAGCTCGCGAAGTGCACCGGGCACCGCCAGTTCCTGGATGACCGTGCCTCTCCTTTTTCGCTCGTCGAGCATGCCGGTGATCGTCGGCCCGATGTGACGCGCGCTGGGTGCCTGTGTCGGATCGCTCGCCGAGTGAGCCGCTTCGGTACGATCGCTCAGCATCGCGAGCATGTCGCCGTTGCCGGAGAAGCGATAGCCGAGTCGGCTCGAGAACGCAAGAGTGCCGCTGGACCGTGCGGCTGAACGCAGCAGCAGTTCCGTCGAGCCGAGGGTGCCGGCTGCCAGCACCAGCTTGCGGCAGAAGAGGGGAAAGCGTCCCTTTAGATGCTTTCGCAGGGTCTTGTCCGTGTGCGTGATCGACAGCATCCAGAGCCCTGCCTGTCGACGCTCGAACACGGTGACCGTCGCACCGCAGTAGATCTTCACGCCGCGTCGCCAGGCCGAGGCGAGCAGATTGGTATCGAGAGATTTCTTCGCATTGTGATTGCAGCCGGTGAGGCAGTCGCCGCAGCCGTTGCACACGTCGGTCTCGATCTCTTGGGTGCCCGTGTCATCGAGCGCCACGGTGATCGGCACGGCTTCGGCACACGCGTGTGTCCCGCCGAGCGTCTGCAGTGCCCGGAACTTGCGCGGCTCGCATCCGGCGGTCGAGACACTGTTCGCGACGGGATGGCCGTCGCGTAGAAGTGCGGCACCGAGCGCCAGCGAGGCCTCGCCGAACAGGGTGGACAGCCCCCTGTCCCGGCGAAGTGGTTCCGGCCACGCTTCGTTGCTCATGACGTCGGCGTTCGGCTCGAGCATGACGCCCGCATTGATCAGGGATCCGCCGCCGAGGCCGTTGGCGACGAGTGCCGAGCAGCCGTTGCCCACGCGAACATCGAACAGTCCATCGCGGTTGCCGACGGTGGCGGCTGCGTCGTCGCGATGTATCCGTATCTCGCCCGGCAGGTCGCTCAGACGCTCGGGAAAAGAACCGGGCAGACGCTCACGACCCCGCTCGAGCACGCAGATACCGGGTAGCGTATCGCTCGTCGTCCTATACCTCGACAGCTCGCTCGCGGCCATTGATCCGCCGTAGCCGCTACCGACGATCACCACGTCGAGAACGTCCGCGTCCTCCGGTTCGAAACCGGGATCGTCGAACGCTTGACGGCAGCGATTTCCCTGCCGATCGATCAGGAATTCGAGTCCCTGCGACAGGAAGTCGACCGGCTGCGAGTCGTGGCGTGTCGAGCGCGCGCCGGACGTGGCGGCGACCTTCACGCGGACACTCGTCTGTCAGACTTCAGCAGCGCCTGCATCGTGTCGAACAGGGTCGGCATGTCGACCGGCTTGACAAGGTACTCGCAATGATCGAATTCAATCGGCACGTCTTCCGCCGTCGTGAACTCGCCGCTGACGATGATGACAGGCAAGGTGGGTGCGAGTGCCCGGAGCGCCGAGATCGCCTGCTGGCCGGAGTCCTCTCCGGGCAGTCGCAGATCGACCAACGCGATGTCCGGCATGTCGGCGCGTGCGCATCGGGCGGCCTGTCGCGTACTGCTGGCTTCCGACACCCGGACTCCGGCGCATTCCAGCAGGGTGCGCATGCTCCGGCGAACCTCTCGATCATCCTCGATAATCAACGCACACACGCCGGCGAGCGCTTTCGGAACGTCCGGTGCGCCCGATGCCTGCGGTCGTCGGGTGGCCACACCGCCCGTGCGCGATAGCCGTACGCTCGGTAGCACGAGGCTGAAGACGGAGCCCTTGCCCGGCGTGGACGTCACGCCGACGTCGGCATGTAGCAGCGGCGCGATTCGCCTGACGATGGAAAGTCCGAGACCAAGCCCCTTCTGACGCTCCCTTTCGGGATTGTGCAACTGGTAGAACTCCTCGTGCACGCGCTCGAGTTCGGCATGCGGGATACCGATTCCGGTGTCCCGTACCTGGATCAGACAGGTCGGATGATCGCTTCTCACCTCGATCGTCACGGAGCCGGATTCAGTGTACTTGACGGCGTTGTCGAGCAGATTTCTCAGGATACGCTCGAGCAATCCCTTGTCGCAGTCGAGAGACGGCGTGGCGAGCAGACGCGCATGCAGTTCCAGCCCCTTTTCACGAGCGGTAGGGCGATAGTCCTGAACGAGTCGCTCGACCAACGGATTCAAATGAAAGCGCGTCGGTCTTGCGAGCATGACCCCGGCGTCGAGCTTCGAGATGTCCAGAAGCGAATCGAGTTCGGAGGAGAGATCGGCCATTGCCTCGTTGATACGACTGGCGATGGCGGCACTGTCCGTATCCAGTGGTCGAAGCGTGAGCGCTGCGCTCAACATCGACAGCGTGTGCAACGGCTGTCGGAGGTCGTGACTCGCCGCAGCGAGGAAGCGCGTCTTGGCCGCGTTGGCGTGGGTCTCCGCTTCGAGGGCCCGCTCGAGTTTTCGGGTCAGAACGAAGTTCGCCTCGAACGCGCTGAAGACATCTCGGGACGAGCTGAACAGGAACAGTCCCAGTACGACGATCAGAATCGCGACGCTTATCTGCTGTGCCGACGATACGTGTGGCATCGGAGAGAGCGACCAACTGGTGGCGAGCGCCGAGAGGATCGGGGCGACGAACCCAAGGAAGATCGGGGTGTAACCGTGGGAGCTGGCGATCGTCCCGGGAATCAGACCGATCATGATAAGGGTGTAGATGACCCGCGTTCCGTCGTTCATGGAGGCAAAGAAGACGATGGATGAGGCGAGAACCAGTCCGTTGACGAACGATAGTGCTGCGGCGAGGTGTAGCCGCCGACGGGCACCGCTCGCCTCCGGAAGGTTGAGGCGAGGGATGACGAAGAAGCGAATCAGCTGAACTGCAAGCGCGGCCCCTGCCCAGCCGATGACATGCGGCATCCGCGACGTCTCGCTGACCAGCGCCTATCTCGACTATGACGATCGCCATGTGGAGCGGTACGCGGTTTGCCTGATGCTGCAGGGAATCGAGTAACGCCTTGCTGCGCATCTCGACCGCATGTTCTGCCTCGACGACCATTCGGCACTCAGCCGCTCGTGAGTTCGGTCACAGCTACGTCATCGGGAGAACGATCGGACACTGGCACGATATCGACGTCGGTCATTCCCGACTCCGATACCAGGAAGACGGCCTCGGTGCGATTGCTCACGCCAAGCGCCCGGTAAGCGGCGGTCAGATGCAGCTTGACCGTCCCCTCCGCGATGTCCATGTCCCTTGCGATCAGCTTGTTCGGTTTTCCCCGAGCCGCGAGCAAGAGGGCCTGACGCTGGCGCCGCGTCAGCTTGCCGACGCCGGTGTTCCGGTCCTCCGCGGATTCCTGCCTGTCGAGGAAGGATTCGGGCGGCAGGTAGATGCCGCCGGCGAGGACCAGACGCAGTGCGGCGATCAGAACCTGTGGCTGCGAATTCTTCGGGATGTAGCCTGCTGCCCCGTTGTCGATGCAATGGTGAATGACGACCGGATCGTCGTCGCCGGAGATCACCACGATGGAGCCGGGTGGCTCGAGCGCCCCGATCGCTCTGAGCGATTGCACACCGGCACTGTCGGTCGTCGTCAGATCGAGAAGAATCAGTTGAGCGATATCCGCTCTGGCGCGATCGACCTGACCCACTCCGTCGGCTTCGTCGAAAACGAGGTCATCGCTGAGGCCGTGCAAGAGCAGGCGCAATCCCTCGCGGAACAGCACATGGTCGTCGACAATCAGTATGTTCACGTCGGTCCCTTGACGTGTCGACGGCCACCCTTGTCGCACTCGTTCGTGAACATCGAATCAGGGCCTCTGTTGCTCGATCGTCGCGATTCCCGCGTGACGGCACTATCACCACGTGTGCTCCGAATGTCCATTGGACATGCGGTGCAGGGGTCATAGAGACAATCTGACCAGAAGGCATAGGCCGGCGGCGAATCGGCGCTGGCCGTCATACCGGACAGACCCTGCAGTCTGTGCCCGGCGTCGGGGGCATGCTTGCGAATACCTCGACCGCGATATTGTTCAGTCCGCTCGCACAGGGTGATTATCGAGAATCTCTTCTCCTGGAGGTTTCGATCGTGTGTGGAACAACGAGACTGCCGGAAGGACCTGAAAAGGGCGACATTCGCAATCGGCGTTCAGATTCGACAGCGACCCTGAGCGGTAGAGGGTTTGACTCACGCGGTGATTGGAAGGCGCTGGGCGACGGCGGACTGGTTGAGCAAGGCAGTAACGTCGTGCCCCTTCAGGTTGATCTGAGAAAGGCATGGCACGAGACGATTCGTAGCATTCTCGCTGACGGCGAGTCGCGCTTCTTCTCGATCCGTCGCTGCGAAGGGATCAGCATCGTCGGCTTGTCGACCGACGACAGGCGAGCGGAAGTTCAGGTCCATCTGCCCCGTCGCGCGGTCTGCAGCCGGGCGGCTCTCGTCCGTCTTTCCGAGGTCGTTGCCCTGACACCTCGGGAGCGGGATGTACTCGAATGCCTTTCCCGCGGCTCCACGCCGGCAGAAACTGCGCAAATGCTTGGCAACCGGCTGTCGACCGTCAGGACGCAGATCAAGGGCTTGCTGGCCAAGCTCGACCAGAACGGTACTCGCGAGCTGCTTCAATTTCTCGCGCGACTGCCTGAAGTTTGAGGCGGCGGGCGCGAAACTCTGGATTTATTTCGCTTGCTTACCCCGCCGAGGGGATGTGGAAGCTGCCGCTATCGAGGAGCCTGTTAACACAGGGATGTCACCGTACAGTTTGAAAGGATTCGAGCGCAAGGCGTTCCACTTGAGTTGCAATAGGAGAGATATCGTGAGAAAGAAACTTCTGACGGCAGGCGCGATTGCACTGTCGGTTGCCATCCTGTCGTTCGCTGCTGTCGGACCGGCCAGCGCGCAATCGTACTTGAGCTGTCCGGCGGCATATACGTGCTTCAACGCGAAAAATGGCGACTTCGGGAAGGTCATGGGCACGAATAACGCCTGGGGAAACTTCGGATGGAATGACAGAGCGGTCCGTTTCTACAATAACGGCAATACCCACAACATCAAGTTGTTCGAGCACCAGGGCCACTGGGGCGATCGTCGTGTTGTCTACCGGGGTCATAGACTGACCTGGAAGAATTATTACGGCGGTGGACTCGTTTCCTCGAACGAGTGGTTCCAGTAAGTTCGTAGTTCAGTCACGGCAGAAGGCTGGTCCAGGTCGGATTTGCAGGGTCAGCCTTCTGTGGTTTTCTCGGAGAGGATGGATGACATGGCTTTCAAGGATCGTCAACTGATCGCGGCGCGCCTGACTTCGAAACGCCTCGAGATTGCGGCCGGCGTACTTTCCGTCGCTTTGCTTGCTCTGTTTCTAGCGACGCGTAGTTCCACTACTGCAACCATAGAGAAAACGGAGTCGTTACCGGTCGATCTGGACCCGAAGACAGTCGTTCGCGACGAGAGCGCATTCGGCGTTGTACAGGGAGGGGAGCCAGACGCTCGGCAGTTCGATGTGGACGACTCGAATCTGCCGGTTTCTTCCAGGACGTTGGATATTGGCGTCGTCATGGAGAAAGCGATCGCCGAGCCGCCACCGGGACGGTACGAGCCTCTGCGTGAGCTCGAGCCAGACCAGGAGCAGGCCCGGCTTCTTTACGAAGCCGGTGAGGAAGTGACGAGGGATTGCATGATCGGTCGGGGTTTCGACTACGTTCCGATCGCGTACGAAGACGAGCCGGAAAGCCCTGCTGCCGGACCCGGCGATGTTACGGCCGCCACCGAAGACGGCTACGGCCTGGCCTCATCGACAGCCAGTGCCGATTCGATCAATCCGGATGCCACCGGTCAGTTCGTTCAAGGACTGATGGCTCCCGCGGAGGGTAGCAACCCCAATGATCTGATGCAGCAAGCTATGAATTCCGATGAGCGCGAGGCATGGACAAGCGCCCGGGTGGGCAATGTCGAGGCGGAGAGTGCTTCCGGCGACACCACTATCTCGTGGGATCCGGAGTCGTGCGTCTCGATTGCGCTGGGCAAGTTGCACGGGGGAAACGAGGCGCACGTGGAGGAGCAGTTTGCCCGTTACGCCTTGCAGGACGAAATCTACGACGCTGCAGAATCCGATATCGACTATCAGACCTCACTGGCTCAGTGGAGGAACTGCATGACGGAGAACGGGTACGACTACGACTTTCCCGGCGAGGCGGCAAACGGGTTGATGTCGACGTATGTCAACGGCGAAATGGGGTTCGAAGAGCTGCAGAAGAAGGAGGTGGAAATCGCGACGGTTGACGCCCGTTGCTACAGCCAGTCGTCGGTGGGCGAATCGTTCGATAATGCCCTGAAGGCGGCAGAGTCGTCCGTCGTTGCCGAGAAATCCGAGACCGTCGCGAGTATCGGTGAATCGCTGCGCGCCGCGATCGGTCGTGCGCGAGAGGGTCTCGAGTAGCGCGGATCGCTGTCCTTGTCTCGCTCTGCGCGACGAACGCGACAGCTATCGGAAACCTGTCAGGTGTGATTTGTGCGAGGTGGAGGTCGCTTGTCGTCGGGCAGGCAGACGGCATAGCCGACGGGTTTGTCATTGCCGCGTCTGCCCCCACCCCCCACCACGCTCAACCGCCTGATCCGGGGAACAAGGAGGCTCGATGACACGGATTTCGCTGGACTCTTGCGCCCTCGCGAGCGTGACGGCACTGCGGATCGTGCGGAAGCCCACCTCGACGAGGGGCTCTCGGAAACGGTGATCGGGGCGGGACAGGGCGAGTGGCCTTGTCGCGAGGGATCGGCCCGGTCGAACACGAACAGGTTGACGGCCCGTACGTACACGGCTCCTGACCTGACCTGACCGATACCGGTCATCCGACAATCGAGTCCGTCAGGAAAAATCTCGTACGATAGCGACGGCACCACGCCGGTCGGGGGTTGTTTGCCACCGTCCGAACAAGCGAGCGACCGGTTCCGTGGAAGTGGGTTCGCCTTCACGGTCGCTCGGCAACCCCTTCGTTTCAGGAAATGACATGTCCGTCTTGAAGTTCGCCGTCGCCAGTCTGGTTCCGGTCCTGTCGAGCGGTTGCGACATCAGCTCCTACTCCCGCCTCTGCAGTGGATTCGATCACCCGGCAGCCGCCCTGTGGACAGAGAACGGCGGCGAAGGCGAGGTCAGGCGCTTCGTCGACGAAGCGGGAGACGACAGGTCTTACACCTTGACGCGCATACGCACGAGTGGCCCCGAGACCCGGGTCGACGACAGGGCCACGAGCGATGAAAGCGTGAGGTGTTTCGAGTCGGCCGACTACACATATGCCGATGCGGATATCGGCTACGTGTTCCAGTTCACTCAGGTCGAGAACGGCATCGGTCAACCGCTGGAGGATCAGCGCGTCGAGCTGGAGGTCGAGGTGCAAAACCCTCCGGGCGTGGACATCGACGTGGATCCGAACCCCGTGTTCCGGCTGCGGGATCTCGAATCGAACAACCTTGCGAGCCTGACGGACGGGAACACGTACGCTCGCGAGCATCGATACATCGCGTCGCAGTCGGTAAACGGCGAGCCGTACACTGACCTGCTGGAGCACACCTTCTTCGACAACAGCGAACGGTTCGCTGACGATCGAGTCGCGGAGCAGGCGCGCTGGGTGCGAATCCTTCTGGCGAGCGGCGTGGGGTTGGTGCAGTACGAGCTACTGAACGGTTCGGTGTATTC
>JAUKWC010046532.1:0-10152 GCA_032356245.1 Endocladia muricata | reverse complement strand
TGTACTGCTGAAATCATCCCAATTCAGCATGTGATAATCACATTACTTGGCCGTTTGAACTTTCACCACACCGCTGTTTGATACGTCCATGTGTCAAACCCCTCGTTGCTCGGGGTGTGAAGTCTTCCCGGAGACAGTGACAGCACTGTAAGTCCATATCTCCAACACTCAGCAGTGCGCAGCACTTCGCTGGCCATTTGTCCACTGACGCCCGTGAATGGCGCAGGTAAGGCGTGGGACCCTCGGCGTAGTTCGCGATACGCTGGACAATGTAGTCCCGTAGACATTCATACCAAGGAAACCTAGCAGGAGCATCCGGAGGGCTGCTCCCCCTTCTCGCAGACACATTCCGTTTCACGCCTTTCAAGTACCTCGTGGCAAGCTCCACAACCCGCGTAGAGCCCCCAATGTCGCACGCGATGCTCACAACAAGTTCGCGAAACGCCCTAACCAAGCTTGGTAGAGCTTGACTGATGCAATCGTCATCCGTGTCGCACCCCACGAAATGGCGATGTCTTGGAAGCCCTAGACATGCTTTTGCAGTCTCGCGAGTACTGCTGAACAAGTCCACCACAATGTCTCCGGGTGTCAAGTACTGCAACACCAGCTCGCTCATGTGCTTGATGCCCTTCTGCTCAGGTCGAAGCATCTTCATGCGACTCCCTTCATCAGCTATTCTGACCACCTCACCGGGCTCCAACCGCTGGATTCCATCCATGCAGTTTGTCCACGCTGCATGCAAAGACTGCAAATACCCGTTGCTTTGGTAGCATACCTGGGCGACCTACACTTCGAGAGGTACATACCTCCGCGAGATGTGAAAAGCCCATTGCGTGTCTAAGGTGTGGCCACATCCTTTCATACCCGGGTTTTGCGTGTAATAACCTCGAGCTCGGATATGGACCGTCGGCTGGTCTTCCGCGTTAAACACGAAGTCCTTCCACCCCCAGCCCCTCGACGCAGTGGCCCTGTCACTCACCTCATTGTACACGTCCCGGCTGCAGTGCTTGAGACGCGAAAACCACATGCCGAAGTGTACACCACTACAGAAGGTGATTCCGTAGCCAGATTTTGCAAGCACCGCGTCGAATACCGGGATGGAAGCATCCATCTACTTGCGGGTGAAGACATCATGGGCGAGCTTGTCCGCACCCCGCTCGCTTCTGGTGTGGAACGGAGGGTCTGTCGACAGCAGCTAAACCTTACCTTCCAGGCAGTCAGTCGAGTTGTCAGCGTGATGATTGAAGTGATCGTGGAAAGTGCAGCTGTTGCCAAATCAGTCCGACTTCATCACGCCGAGCAACTCCGCAAGAAGGTCGGTGGATGGATTCTTCTCAGGGAGCGACTTTCCCGACACCTCGTCCGGCGGTGAAGACGGGCTAATACAGCTGGCTGGTTCTGGTGCTTCACGAAGGGGGTCGTTCGGCTCCGGCACTAATGGGTTGAGAGTCGTCCGGAAGGTCTCACTACCTTGCCCCGTACGACTGTGTGCTACCACATCCACCTCTTCGTTGTCGCTACCTTGCAGGTCCAGCTCCATCTCCGCTTTCACCTGAGATGATAAAGAATGACAAGGCTGCACGGATAGTCCCACACTGGGGGTGGTGGGCAGTGTCACCCGCTAACGACGACACGGTCTCGTGTCTTCCGAATCGGCATCTGACAGCTCCGAGTCCACCTCGATAATCTCTGAACAGGAACCGACGTCCTCAAGCACTTCACGCTGAAGCCCGAAGCCCTCCAGGGTACCCCTCCTCAGGTTGGCGAAGACCCTTGGCAATTGGTCACCCCTCGACTAAAAGCGGTCTAGATACGGCCGGTTTCTGCGGTGCTTGACATCGTATCAAGTTTCGTTTGTAACGATGGCGTGCACGCTCGACTGGAACAAGCTGGTAACCGCCCGCATTTTCGCATCATTCTCAGCAGTCCGCTCCCAAGCTATGGTACTGCTCGTGCTCTCCTCCACCCTTGCTACCCCATTCGCTTGCGGCGTGGTCTCCTGCGTGATGGGTTCAAAGCCATCAGGGCGTGACTTCAAAGCCACAAAGTGCTGTACGCGCGGGCAGGACGGATGGTCGGGTCAGACTAACGCCTCGTCCTCCGAAACTCACCCTGCTTTCGCCGCCTTCGTCAGCGCCCAAGTCAGCAGCTGCACGGCAAACGCCAGACGGTTTCCATTTTGATTTATCTTCTTTCAAGCGAATACACGTCTGCTGCCGAGCGTCCAGTGGCATTTGTTGATCGCGTGGAAGATTATGAGAACCTCAAGGGTTCTGGGGCGGCCAAGAAGAAAGGTTCCTGTCAGAACTATTTCCTGAACGTTGCTGACCGTGGGGAGAATGAGCTTGCTGCCGACACTAAGGGACACCCCATGGTATTTCTGCCTCACGGCCGCATCCGCAATCTCCCCAATCTTCTTGTCTTTTGTAGGCAATAACACGACTGACAGTGGTGCGCGCACCATCTGCTTCATCTGCTCGCTGTCCAGCTCGCGAGAGACCGGGTCGTCGCACTTGATAGAAGTGCCGATATCGCCGCCAGGCTTGCGCTGCTTTCTCTTCACTGTGGCAGTTTCATTGGTCGCCATTGAGGCCTGTTCGTCTGCTGCAATGACAGAGCGCAGGAAGACCGACATGTGAAGCTTCCTGGGGTCAGACTTCGCGTTCACCTCGGATGAGGAGAGAACAGCGATGATGGCAGGCAAGCAAACGCTAGCTGTTTCGGACCGGTTGAGTTCTGTCAGTTTCATGGCTGCAGTCCGTTGAGGAACGAAAGAGGGGAAGAAGCCCAGGAGTGATGGGGGTGCAAGGAGGGAGTAGTAGAGCGTCGCAAGCGAAGCAAGGAAAACCACCTGGATCGAAATACAGGGAGGAGAGACGAGGAAGGAGCAAGGACAGCAGGGGAGACCGCGTCGATATATCGGTATCGCGAGAATTTGAGGGATCGTGCTGTACAAGCAGGTGTGTGCCATTTACAATGGGGAGAGGGAGGCCAGCAGCCAGGAGCACGACATGCTGACACACGCTCACGTTTCTGCTCGGTAACCGCACTTACGAACAGTGACGCCCCCTCCACGAAACTCGAAAAAGTAAATAGACTAGTTTGGATGCGGGGAGGTGCCACTAATGGAAAGGGCTGAGATGTACATATGTCAAAACACATGAGCAGATCGATATGCGAAATTTAACCTGAAGAACAGCATCCACCTGGATGTGTATTTTGGCATGTACAGATCTTAGCCTCTGTCAATAGTGACAGTACCCAACTCCGAGGTTTCGTTACTTTCTCCAATGCCCCTTTCCAGGCTTCCAGCCCCTGCTTCCACTCCTGCTGTTGACGCTTATGATACTTGAATCATCTGCAGGCACTCTCCGCGTGCACATGACTTTGCAAGGGCCACACTACCGGTGCTATCTGCTATCTGGGACCTGTACTCCTCAGTTCACAGCAGCTACAACGTAGTTTTCGAACTTTTTGGTGTGACCGAGCCTCCGTCTGTCCTGTGCTACCTGTGGCGCAGGTCTACATCGATGGCTCTGCCGGCTAGAAGGACGAGAAGGGCTGTTCCGATGCGACGACCTCGCAAGCGCACCCACGAGCAGGGCGAGGTGGAGAATGATGCCCAGGCTACGCCTATGGCTGTCACTTCCCCGAGCCACGAAGTTAATGCAACTCAGCGCCACACAGCAGGCAGGTTAACGGGGGACGTGCGGATCCAGACAACGCCGGCGCCGTCTATGTTTGGTCCAGAAACTGAACAAGCCGACGGTGCCCCTATTCCAGCAACGCGCGGTCCTACTACAACACTGGGAGTTCCATCATGGCGTGGTGCCAACCAGATGCCTCCTTGTCGTGCGTCCGTTCAATCTGAATCCAGCTCGACCACAGCCAGCTTCACCGTCCGGGCCAGATTTGCGTCCGCTACACGCGTCCGCTCGCTCCGTATCGCCTCCCCTTTGCGGTCTCACATCCGCCGCGGAGCAAGACAAACTAACCGTGCGATCTTGCTTCATCCGGGTGCATCGGGGGTGAGACCCGCATCGTCTCTATTTCCGCCCATGCCGTCCCGCACAAGCATTGAGACTTCCACTGGTGCTCGCTCAGAACCGGTCTCCTGTGAGCACACGGAAGAGCTACACACGATGCTTGCCGAGCAGACAAACAAGATCAGGGCGCAGGAGTAAGAAAATGCCGGTCTGACGACAAGGTTCAACGACTACACGGAGAGAGAATGGCAGGCCGATCAACATCTTCTTGAAGTGTGGGTGACGACTGAGCCAACACCTTACGATTATCTGCGACTATAAGCCGAATTCACGGATTTCAAGCAAGAGGACGAAAGCCTACGCGTGACTCGCGGGTTTTCCGGTGGCATCCAACAGTGCACACCGCGTGCCGGAACTGGACGTGGTCAAAGTCGCAAGCGTATGACACAAGTGAAGGCAAAGTACAATGGTGTTTCCAAGAGCGTCGAGATATAGATTCTGCAATGGTTCCACCGCCAAACCACTGAGCTGGACCCAACAACTTCTGTTCGAGTCCGGAACTGGGCGGGTCGCAGTGTGCCGTGCGTGGCGGGGGAGCTTTCAATGGAATGTTTGAAGGGTGTTGAGCCGATTCCACCGATGGTTCTTGACGATCGTAAGGAGTACTATACGCGCTCCTACTACGAAGAGGCGCCGGCTCTGGTCGGAATGGTGCTTGCGGGGCATGGCACAGGGAATTGGCCATCCTTCTTTTTTGGAGTGGAATCCCGCCGCGAGTACGAGGTGGTTGCTTCAACAGACTATGCCCTATGTGCAAGGATGAGGCAGATAATTTCTGACGTGATGAGCGCGCGGAAGAGGACGCTAGGGAGAAGCTGATCAAATGCCTCGGGTAGTTTTTCTTGATGCCGCGGAAGACTCCGTTAGTACCGGAAAGCGCGCGAGCGGAGCGCTCATCTTACGCACTTCAAGCGTAGGTGAAGCTGATGAGCCCCGAAAGGGAGCAAGGTACCCCAGACTCCTCACGGAGGCGAATCAGCAAGATCGAGAATGTAGCATACGGTGATTACTCTGTACCGAAGGAGGTGCATGGTCTTCAGGAGGGTGATGTAATGTTCGGAAACTCTTTGGGGAGACATCTCCTTTACGAGTTCCGAGGGTGCCGTGCTCAACAGGTAGGGACGTACACGTACGAGTCTATCTTGCAAGTCCTACGCCTGTGCGCCTGGCCCGCAACGGTGAAATCCTGCCTGCAGCATGCTCAGGGCCGTGGCGGCCAGCGCCAACGCAATTGCAGCCTGACGTTTTCAAAGTACCAGCCCTTGGCAACCGCGCAGATACTGTTCCGATTTTGCAGCGATACATGCGACACTGTTCTGCTAGAGATACTCCGGTATGGTTGTACTATTGAGGGGGCGTTGTGAGAGGCGGTTAACAAAGGGATGGAACGGTCTGGGGAAGAGGATGGCGAGGATTTGTTAGCAGGCGCCGCTGAAGTAGCCACGAATGGAGTGAAAGTAGATTCAAATAACAAATTTTATGTGGAGGTACGGAAGAAGTGATTTTCGGACAACATCCTCAGTATGCTGGGCGGTTTTTTCGATTGCTACGTTGCACGTGCTGGCTCCAGGGAGGGACCGTATGAACTTTGCAATGGCGAGTCTGGCGTGTCACGGATTCCTGCCACAACTTTGGATTCTCCCCGCACGCTGTCGTTGGAGCAGAGGACAAGTAACTGTCGACGCACAGAAGAAAGAGAAGGACGGAAACCGTACTTGTGTGTTCTGACCTCAATAAACACATTGTCGTTTTCTCGTGTGTTTCATTGTAGGGCAGAGAGAATGGCGTGGCCATTGGGGGGGAGGGTTCAAGTAGAGCTGACTGTGCATCAGGGTCTCTGTAAAACCTCTCTATGTAGAAGCAATAATAGAGACAGTCGAGCTGAGGAGTGAAAGGGCGAATGACCAAATCTGACCGCCCCACGTGAGCTGTCCCAATGATAGCAGAGGCCCTCCATAGGGCAAACCAGGGAGAAGCAGGAGCTTGAAGCCCTCGTCGCTGCATCTCTGGAAGTGGGACGAGGTTTCCAGGGCGATTGACATTCTCGTCTATAGGCCACCGCAAGCAAACGCATTGCAGATAGGCACCAACAGCGCAGATTGCTGGAATACAATCCATGTACCGAACAAAGGCGTACTTGGTATATTCCAGTGATTGACGTTCATGCATACAGAGGAGAGACAGAACCTGGGCCACCCATACAGTGTCTGTGTGGTCTTCGTCGGCAGCGGCCAGGAGCACAAAGCTGAATCGCTGCCATTTCCTCGGGCCGAAGCTGCTATTTGCATAAACGCATTGATCGACTTCTGTCTGCATTGCGTCGAGTCAAATGACATTAATGTCAGGATGACAGTCGTTGACGGAAGGACATAAGCTGCCGAAAACGCGACCGCTTTTGACGATAGTAATTTGGAGAGTGTCGTATGTGTTGACCGAATGTTGCTGGTTAAGCTCGGCGCTGATATGGTCCAGCAGCTTAGTATTGCTCTGGTCATCAAGCTGGACAGAAGGACCAATGCAGATGCCGGGAGCTTCTCCGCGTAGTGATTCGAGCAACGCAGCGGTGAGACGGCCTTCTTTGTTTCCGAGAAGCGGCATGGCGAGGGTTCTCAAGCGAGCGAGTTCGCGGAGGCACATTCCGAAGCCTTCCCTGACAAGATGTGCCCCGTGGGTGTCGTGTAGATTCGGGTGCGGGGTGGTGAGGCGACCCGATTGGGAGATGGAGGCGAGTTGAGCTCGAACGAAAGCAAGGTTTTCGGAGTGCTGGATTCGGCGGGCGGTTTCCTCCATAGCTGTTGCCATTCGACTAGAGGTGAGGCGGTAGCCTTGCTTAAATGCAGTGTGAGCGTGTTCATGAACAGCTGCATCTTGATGTTGTAGGCCTCCAAACTTGCGCATGACATCTGCGAGGTGAGTGAGGAGATGAAACTACAGGATCTGGAGCCTAGTGGGGTGGTGGTCGCCAACGATGTGGATCATGAAGGCTTCAAACTTGCTGACACGGTCCTCTAGGTTGTGAACCTCGGCGAAGCTCCAGTTCTAATTTAGTCCCTGTCTCGACCTGATTATTAGAATTTCTGAGTACTGCGCGCGGATAGATGCGAGGGGCGCGGAGTCAGCTTCATGACAGCAACGATCTATGATTCCTGCGATAATTGGAAAGACCATGTCAATGGACTTGTACTGTCTGGCCCCCGCCATGCCGCGGACTCCTTCATTTGTGTAGATTCCGTTCAGGCGACTGCCTTTTTCGGAGGCGGAGAAGTCCACGTGTGGGCCAGGAACATAGAATTCCCTTTGAATGGCAGCCAGAGCTGTGTTGACTCCGCAATGGAGAGCTGTGCGGATAGTTCTGAACTATCTCCGGCTGTTGCCGGCGGAAGCTTGTGCTGCGAATAGGACGGGGGAATCGGGCCTAGGAAATATACAGTTCTTCATTAGCTCGGAGATGCCGGGGTGGAACCTGTGTAGCTGTTCGAAACCGAAAATGGAGTGCATGCTGAGATGAGCATTGGACGGAAGCAGAGTGCATGTTTCCAGAAAGGATACGAACCTCCGCAGGGAGGAGGTGGCGAGGGTTTGTTGCGCCCGCGCGGTGTCAGCTCGTGTCTAAGCGTGCATGCCCAGCAATGCATAAGCAGCGGCGTCGGCCTCGAGATCTGACACTTTTCTGCGAAGAAAGATGGTTGACGGCGTGGTGCGCGGCGGGAATGAGACGGACAAAGTGAAGAGATTTGAAACTACTTCGCAACGGTGGCAGAGTTGGCTGGTTTCTGTGCCTGACCCAGTGCCGATGATGTCCGTCGCCCCGGGTATGTCGAAACAGTAGCTGGTGGGGAGTGGGTGACATTTCCAGAGACGAAGGTGGGCATCTGAGCATGTGAAACCTACAAGGGCCTTTTCGTACAGAGGCGATAGCGGAGAGTGCAGAGCGGAGTGTAGTATGGATGTTTTGGTGTCTCGTGCGCGAGTAATCGAAGAAGGTGGAAGGACGTCGAAGTCTCTGTCGTCCACGGTGGGGAAGAGCTGGGCAGGATGATAGCCAACGAAGGTGTGCCGGGCCATTCTGCATCGTGGACGGAATGCGGCTGTGAAGTTGAGGAGAGTCGGATACATGGGATAGGCGACGAGGGATCTGTTCTTACGTATAGTGGCGAATTAATCCGTATAGATCTGTATGCCACCTTAAAACGAGTGGGTCCCCGACGTCCCGGTGTTCCAGATGATACCCCAAAGCTCGCTACCCATACCTTGTTCCTTGCGGTCTTGACAAACTCGTCGGGGCACGGCATTCTGCTGGGGATGCGCGAAGAGATGCACATCGCTCTGCGGGGGGTCACGACAAGGTCGGAAGTAGCAAGACTCGGTGTTAGCTTACGCTACTTGCTCGTGCAGGATCTCGACAGGGTCCCGGAAGTAGGCGGTTCGGAAGGACGTACCGCTGTGGTCCAACACACGAGTTGCGGAGAAATACTGATGGTGAGGTTCTTTCTCGACAAGAGCAACTGTGAGGGACCGACACTCTTGTGAGGAGCGAATGTGGTCTCCAAAGCGCATTAGAGAGAGAAGTTGGGATCCGTTAATATTGAGATGACCCCTTGACCCGTACGCGGGCCGGCAGTCTTCTTCACTTCGGGAAGAGAAACTGCGATGGACTGTATGAGGAGTTCGGTCTTGCTTGTGATCGATTCTGCATCAGGGTGACACAGGAATGGGAAGAAGGGAAGTAGAGGTGCCGGAGCCATATCAGAAAGGACGTTGTCGTCGTAGTGGAGAGGAGGTTCTAGGGCGGGTGATTCTTGTCGGGACGTAGGGGCAAGCTCGCCTGGTCCGTGTGTTCGGGAGTGACACTGATGCTCTTCTTTGCAAGCGGAGTACGAGTCGGAAGACGAGTAGACGCGGTGCCGAAATTTGCTGCGCATATTGAGCGCTGGCATGGATGGCTGCAAGGAGAAGGGCTGGCGGGAGGAGTGAGAGAACGGAGAGGTAGGACGTTCTCGACGTATGGAGCCATCTTCTTGTTCTCACTAAGTATAGGACGGGAGGTCTCGTCCGGAGCACCCCCGCGTTCACGAAACCTAGGGCAGATCTGGTCCACGCGGGAGTGGTCACGGTGCAAGACGGGGCCTGCCGTTCGAAACACACGCACGCTATTGCCTATGTCGACAAGAGAACACCACGCATTCGCTGACTGGTAGAACGCCGAGAGGTGGGAATCGAAGAGCAGTGATATTGTAATACCCGGAATGGAAAAACTTTCAAATTTTCGTACAGTACAGAGAATTTTCATCTAGGGTATTTTCATGTCACAGCGGCGAAACTGTCGAATGCAAGAACCTGCCACAGGCCCTATTTAAATAGTAGCGACACGGGACGCCACTTCAGCCTATCTGCAGAGGTACCCTGCCGTCAACAGAAAGTACTGACCCACGGTTTTCCTTGTGATGCGCCGGCGTGCACAGGTAGGTAGCGCGTATTCGAAACCGTGTTCGCACGGGCGCGAAGGGTTTGAGCGAGATAGAAGGCGTCGTGGAAGAGTTGCAAGACGTGTGATGTGCGATGCAATGCGAATAGTGAGGGCCACTGGAGGTGAAGAGGGCGAGGCAGTGCGGGTGGTGGTGGAGTGTGGTGTACAAACTGGAAGGAAAGGCGCGCGGGACGGGTGGCGTCGCCCAAGATTAACGAGGCGTTCGGTGTTCGATGCGATGCTGGAAGTACGGCTGTTGGAGTTGGAGAAGGCGAAGCAGTGCGGGTCGTGGTGGGATGTGCTGTACAAACTGGAAGGGAAGGCACTCGGGACGGATGGCGTCGTTCAAGAGTAGCGAGGCGCTTATTGTTCGATGCGATGCGGGGAGTGCGGGCTATTGGAGGTGGAGAGGGCGAGGTATTGCGAGTGATGATGAGGTGTGTTATTTAAACTGTAAGGGATGGTGGGGGGGATAGGAGGCGTCGTGGAAGAGTGGCAAGACGTGTGGTATCCGATGCGATGCTGGGTGTACACGCTGTTGGAGGTGGACAAGGCGATGGAGTATGGATGATGGTGGGGCATGATAGTGAGAACGTAGATCCGTCCAAATACTGGAGAAGGACTATTCATGTAGTAGTA
>JAUKWC010046521.1:0-10152 GCA_032356245.1 Endocladia muricata | reverse complement strand
CCCCCCCCGCATCCACCTCCCTCACCTCACCCACCTCCCCCACACCCCACACCCACCCCGTCTCCCACCGTTCTCCTTGTCCTTTTCCTTTTCCTTTTCCTTTTCCTTCTACTTACTTCTTCTTCCTCTTCCGTCTCATTCTCCTCCTCCGTCCAATATATCGTCCACCCCCCCCGCCCTTCTCTGTTCCGCTATCATTCTCTCTCCTTCGCCCTCCTGTTCTCTTTGTACAAACCATCTCGCCCTACTCGTCGCGTGCCCCACATTTCTTCCTCTCCCCATTCCCTCCTATCTTTCTTACTATACCCTTTGCCCAGTGTTTCACTGGCGCGCGTGTGAGAGAGTCGATCAGGAACTGGAGTGAACGAGAGAGAGAAGGAGAGAAAGAGAGAGAGAGAGAGAGAGAGAGAGAGAGAGTGAGAGAGAGAGAGAGTGAGTGTGTGTGTGTGTGTGTGTGTGTTTGTCTGTCTGTCTGTCTGTCTGTCTGTCTGTCTGTATTTGTGGCGGGCTGTTGCTCGTTTGTGCCGCGTAACAGGTGTTATTGCCGTTTTATAGGTGCGCCAAAGCATGTCGGAGGCAAATGGCGCAACCGAGATGACTATGGGGAGAGTAGCGGCACGGGGGTCCAAGTCGGACATTTTGTCGCCTGTGTGTGTGTTTGATCGCGAAAAGCTGTTTCCCTCAGCAGTGGCGCAGCGCGTGGGTTTGCAGCATGACGCCATGGCCATCCTGGAGATTCCGAATGCGTCCACGTCGCTGTACAATGCCTTATTGCTGTATGCGGCCAACTTTGCGGTGGATGTGGATAAGGATTTTACGGAGGACCCGGTGAAGAAGGAGGAGGTAGGGGAAGGGAAGCTGGATGGGAAGAAGGTAGAAAAGGCGGTGGAAGAGGAGGGCAAGGTGAAGATGAATGGAGGAAAGGGGGGGGAGGAAGGAGGCGGGGCTGCGGCTGGTACCAAGAATGTGTACACCGTGAAGGGTGTAGGGGGGGTTGTTGTGCCCACGAGGGACGGTGGGGGGGAGGTGAGTTCGTTATGGAATTGTCCGGTCGACCGTTACGATCCATTTGTGATGAGTGATTCCGACTCGGATGATTCCGACTCCGAGGGCGGGTCGGATGAGGATTTCAGTAGTGTGGACGCCGTGCTCAATGCGGGCAAAAAGAATTCCACCTGGAGTATGTTGTTCGGAGTGGGCTCGTTGCGGAAAAAGGTGGACCCCCCGGTGCAGCGTTATCAGATGGGGCTTGGCTTTGCCAAGTTGCGTCTGGGAGACAAGGTGGTGTATATGCACCATTGGGGGTATGGTTTACCGGTCTCGAAGGCCTACTCGATTCAGGTGTTTCGCACGGTTGTGTTGGCCGGCTGCGATCCCCACGACCTCAAGGAGCTGTGCGCCGTCGCCCTCAAATGGCGCACGGAGCGCGAGCAGGACGACTCGGTGCCGCGTCCTGGTAGGTTTATGTTGTACCGCTTTAAGACGAATGGGGACGGGTCTGGCGATTGGTCCAACCAGGGCTACAAGCGCTCACGGTTGCCCAAGAGCGTGATTTTGCCGGAGGGACAGTTGGAGGCAATTGTCAAAGATATGAAGGACTTTTGCGCTAAGGATACCAAGGTATGGTACGAGGCGCACGGGTTGCCGCATCGCCGCAGTTACTTGTTTCATGGGCCGCCTGGATGCGGGAAGACGTCGACGATCCGCATGATTGCGGGCATGTTCCGTCTGAACGCCTGCTTTCTCAGCCTGACCGCAGGCGATTTCAGCAACCAGGTGTTGCAGGACGCATTGACGTCGATTCCGCGGCGCGCGCTGCTGGTGCTAGAGGATGTGGACGTGCTGTTCAATGAGGACCGCAAGAGCGAGACGGCAAAGGCGCTGACGTTTTCGGGCATGCTTAATGCACTGGACGGGTTGATCTCTGTGGACGGGATCATCACGGTGTTTACCACCAACCACATTGAAAAGCTGGACGCTGCATTGATTCGCGGTGGGCGTGTGGATCGCCGGTTTGAATTTGTGCATCCAAACCACAAGCAGATGTGCGCGTTGTTTTTGAGCTTTTACGAAGATGCGCCCAAGGGGGTGCCTGAGCGGTTTGCCGATGCCGTGCTGAGCAGGCCGGAGACAGAGGCGCGGTCGATTGCAACGTTGCAGCAGCATTTTATCTACACGCGGAAAATGGGTGCCGAGGAGTGCGTGGATATGTTGCCCACGTTCTTTTCAGAGTTTTACCCCAAGGGCGGGCAGGTACGGAACCCGTTGTACATTTGAAGAGGGCGCTGATTTGGGAAAGAGGAGTTGTGCTTAGGATTATCGCTCGTCGGACACGCGAGTACAAGTGTAGGTAGGAGTGCACTGTTAAAAAAAAACATAGTTTTTTCACACCAGAGAGTGGAATCGGGAGATGGAACTGTGAGTGTCTGTTTGTCACGAGTTTCAAAGGAGTCTTTTGCTGAGATGGATGCAATTACTAAATTTGGTTGGTGTGGAGCGAGGATGCGTCTTGAGCGCTTGATTGAATTGTGATGTCGCGAGCAAACGGTCGGCGTCGTTTTTTTCCAGCTTTCATGCACAGCTGACATTGGAAAAACTCTTCAATCCTTCTTTGCGCTCGGCAATGATGACCGCAACGTGGAGCGCCATTGACAGCACAGTAAAAGACCAACCATCCCTGATCGGCATGTATGGATCCTGTAAAATGATCATCCCTTTTCGCTTATCGGGTGTTCTCTTAATTTGGCGTGTGACCTTAAAAACTGCGTACCGGGAACTAATCTGCGACGTGCGGAAGTGAAGTCTCTGGAGGTTTGGTGTCAAGTCTAACGGATCCCTGTGAGCGAGATAAAATTAATGAAACGCGCTTGTCGTTGATGCAGCGTTCTTACGCCAGCTTGTTGACCATTCGACTTTGTCTCCTATACATGCTACACTACCACGATCGGCACAGAGTGCAAATAGTTTCAATGGAACGCTACCAGCAGCAGATTCTACCGTCCATCCAGATCCCTGGTGAACTGCTGTCGACATCAGCAGTTTCGTAACATGTACCTGAAAAATCTGATCAACATACTGTACAGTACACACAATATATGATACCCCGCGTCTGAACTAGCCAGCAGAGAAATCCCCAAGTGGACACATTGACAGCCGAGGTATTCAGAGGGGCTGGCTATACGGTCACCGTGTTGTTCTCAATTCCGCTGCAGCAGAGAAGACGCATACAGCTGTACACCCAGTGCAAAGTTCCCGCCCACAAAAAGAAACATTGCCACAGTTCTGGACCCCAAACACACTTTTTTCGCCCCCAACCAGAACGCACGTACAGAACACTTGGAGACGCAGAAAAGCCTCAGAAAAAGACTGGCAAACTGCACTCGAAGAAATTCGACTGGTCGGGACCGGGACAAGGGTTTGCTTTCTTCACATGTTATTTGAGTCGGGTTGAGCCCACGCTAGTAGAATTTTGATACTTTCTGTAGCTTCGAGAGTAAGCTTACAGTATATTAGTCAGAACAGGTCGCTGCATCTATCTCAAACTTGCTCATCTGAGGCTGTCCCCGAACACGACCTTACATTCCCCTTTCTGGTGAAACTGAGGTCTCTGCAGAAAGAAGTTTCATCAGTTGATGTCGAGTAGGTTTCTCGTACTGGTAGAAGAAAATCAATTATCATCGTAAATCTCTCCTGTTTGTTTCTACGAATACATATATTCCAAGGAAACCACAGCATCCGAGCAGCTTAGCGATTGAGTCAAGTCTGGATCCGCTTTGCACCACGTCGGGACGAAGCAGGGGAGCTCTCAGTGATATCTAAAAAATAAAGTAAATCTCGGTCTGAGCCTCCCAGACTCAACACTTGATACCACTGCGCTCCATGACTAGAGATTCCCCTGATAGACCAGAAACAAGAACAGCGTCAAAGGAATTCCCCCGCCGCCTCAAAGCGGCAGCCATTCGCAAACCTGGCACGGCTCTCTAACTTTAAACCAGTATTCAGCAGAAGGTGCAACTGGCTTGGCGACAACATTCGTGACAGTGTATCTCGTTGACGAGAGCTGCCCTTTTTGCATTTCCTTCACCTTTTCTGGCACACCCAACCAAGCCGTCTCGCCACAATGCCGGCACCATCTGCGACTTTTGCCTCTGTTCCATCAACAACCGGAGACAAACGTCGCGTCATCCAAAGACGCAAGGGAGCATTTGTTGCAGGCTACATGAGCCGTGCGCACGTGTCTACCCGCACGCCTTCCGCCTGCCGATGCGCGCTGAGCGAAGGCGCGCCCCACACCTCCAACCCCATCCCCCCTTCACCCGCCCCAACCCCCTCTCCTCCTCCACGTCGGGCCTTTTTACAGACGGCTAGCCTCGCCAGCCTTGCTTTCGCGCTCACCCTCCCCACCCCCCCCGCCGCTACCGCTTTGACGGACGACTTTGAGACGTACACGTCGCCCTCTCTGCACGTGAGGCTACAGTATCCCCGTACGTGGTTTCGCTCCGAGCGCAACGGCTCCCTGGTGCTCGTCAACCTATCCGACGTGATTGCAGCGACCATCTCGCGCAAATCCGTGCTTGCTGCGCACGCTGACGACGCGTTTGCGGCAGCTTATGACCTCGTGCGTGACCGCATCGAGAAGGAGGGCGCGGAGATTTTTGTGAAGGAGGCGAGCTGGGAGGGGGGGGTGGTCGCGTTTCGGTTCGAGTCGGAGATGGCCATGCCGAATGGGGACGTGGTGCAACGCGTGGGAGTGGGGAAGGGGCTGGAGGATGTTGCGTGTATTGTGACAGCACCAAAGGAGAGGTGGGAGAAGCTGGGAGAGGTGGCGGAGAGGGTTGTGCAGAGCTTGGTGATGGTGTAGAGAGCGAGGAGATGGCATGCGGGAAGAGGTTCGGCAGTATGGTAAAAAACAGTCGAGTTCGACGTTGGATTTCAGCGGAGCTATGAAACTTTCATCATGTTTTTTCGCACATGCATCGGTTTCTGTAGGTGCATCGTAACCGTTGATGTCACTAAGCGAGGTCGTTACGTTGCCCCTATTTCTAAACGTCATTGGATCTGTTCTTTACTCCCGTCCCCGTCTTCCTTCTCTGCCTGTCACTCTGGGTCCCAACCTATTTCGCGTTCCAATCCATCTAGCGCTCTCTTGCTTCCAACCACCGCACAAGTCTCTCTCGCAGGCACCTCTGGCGCAGCATGCGATGCCGCCAAGGTGAGCCGTCCAGCCACTATGCTTCGGCGCATGGCACCCCCCATGCTGCGCTTCCTCTCTACTCGCCCTCCACCCCCCTCTCCTCCCCGTCTCTGGGACAAGGTCTCCATTACAGAGGGGAGGTCATGGGTGTGCATGGTGCCGCGCAACGTGCGACAGCACCCCCGTGTGCGCTCCAAACATCTACGGTGGGCGGGCAATGCGCGCGCTGCGCACCAGGTGCTGCGCGCGGCCGGCGTGCAGCGCAGCCCGGATGAAGCCGACCTCATCGAGTTTCTGCTTGTCTTGCTGGAAACGGATGAGTTTAAGGGGCCGCGCGAGCGTTTGGAGGCTATGGTGGATGTGCTGTGGAGTGCGCCGACGGTCAAATCTAAGCCGGCGTTTAATATTCTTCTAACGGCATGTGTGCGGGAGTCGGCGAGAGTGTCGGATAACTCGTCGGTCAAGGTGGATGTAGTTTTGAAGACGGCAAGGACCGTATGGGAGGAGATGATAGAAGTCCTGAATTCGGTCGACCCGCGGAGCACGGCGTCGATGTACCGGATTTGTGGTAATTGTAAGGACCTAGAGTTGGCAAGGAGGGTGCGCAGTCACACGAACGACCCAGCGCTACCGACTACTGCCGGTGGTAGGAGGGGGCATGTGGACAGGTCGACCGAGGAAGCGACGGCGGCGTTCATTTTGTGCCTAGGTCAGTGCGGGCGTCCGCTAGAGGCAGAGCAGCATTACTTTAGCCGGCATAATTGGCCGCACATGTCATCGGACAATGTGCTTAGCGCGCTCTTCCAGGCGTATGTAGTGTCGAACCGCATGTCCAAGGCAGAAGCTCTCATCGCCATGTATGGCAGCAATTTTCTCAACGTGCAGTCGTGCAACGCGTTTATCAAGCAGTGTGTTGTTCTGCGGTTGTTCGAGTCGGCCGTCGATTTTATGCGCAGAATGTCTCGTGCTGAGGAGACGGGCTTTCCCAAGCCCAACGCGGGGACCTACAATTTGCTTCTTCGCGGGATTTCTGCGGGGACAGGAAGTGAAGACCGGGAAACGGCGGCAGACCGCGCGCTACAGATCGTCGAAGAAATGAAGCGCCAGGGCATCAAACCGACGACGGTTACATACAACACTCTTATCCGCAGCTTTGTGTTTCGCAACCATGTCGATGAAGCTTTTGACCTTTACCGCACGATGGACTCACCAAATCGGATTACGTTCAGCCATTTGATGCAGGGAGCAGCCAACGTGGGCGATTTGGAACTTGCTGAGAAAGTGTTTTCGTATCTTGCTAGAGCCGAGGAGAGACCTAACTACGGCTTTTGCAAGTCGTATCTCGAGGTAGTAGCGAGAAAAGAAGGCGTCAGCACCGCCTTTGCCGAGGCCATGCGAATATCGGAGGAATTCGGCGATGTGGTGGTCTTTGAAGACGTGGCTAGTCACGAAGTGGTTCGAATGGCTCTGATCAGCGCTTGCGGAAAGGTTGGAAATTTGCAAAAAGCGTTTGAGGCTCTGGATCTCGACCTCGTGTCCCATAGCAAAAGAGTCGGACGCCTTGCTGCATTGTATGTGGCAACTGTGCTGATGCAAGTATGTCTAGAATGTGCTGCACCAGGACGGGCTCTGGAAGTGTTTTACTCTCTTAAAAGTGCGGGACTTCAGCCCAATTTTGAAGTGTATGAGAGCCTTATCTATGGCCTATGCTCGCTTGTCCGTGCGTCGACCGTCCACAACCAGCAAATGGACAGCGCTCACGAGGATGCCGATATCGAGTCAGAAGCTCCCGGTGATTTGGGCTCTTCAGAGCGCGGTGAAGGCCTGCATACGCTTGGCGGCGCGGACGAAAACAATGACTACTACGACGACAGCAACGTGGAACTGGAACGGCAATCAGGCGGCAGATTGCCGCACTCGCAAATGCTCCCACGTCGCAACTGGCTAGGCTCGGCGCTAGCGTGCGATGATGCATTGCGAATTGCCGTGGAGCTGCTGTGCGAAATGCACGAGTGTGGTCATGCGAGAGCTGTGAGACAGGCCGCGTACGTGTACAACACGCTGATCGCCGCAGCAGCCGCCGTGGGGGATTTCGAGCTGGCGCTCCAAGTGTTTAACAAGATGAGCAAACGAAACAACCCCAGCGTGGTCTACTTTTCCAAAGAAAGCGACCCCGGATGGCTCCAAAAGCGACGCAGCGCCCACAACACCGGTTTCCCCCCTACAACAAGCCCCTCCTCCACCGCTTGCACGGATCCTCCCCCTGAGAACGACCGCCCCGGCCTTGCCACACTCGTCTCCACCGGCATGTTTGAGAATCAGTTTGAGTTCCCCGAAGCCACTGTCGGGACGTACAACTCGATGATCGATGCGGCGGCCAACTGCGGCGAAACGAAATTCTCGTTTGAGCTGTTTGACCTCATGCAAATGGACCGCAACACCGAGCCCAATGCCGCCACGCTCAGCCTGCTCAGCGACATTGCGCTCCTCTCCGCCCAACCCGTCTCCATAGACGCCCAGCACAAGCTCCTCCGCGAGCTCGACCGCAACAAATTCCTTCCGCACGACGTCTGCCAGAAACGCGTCCGCCTACGACAAAAACTTGTCGCCATGCGCTGGACTTAGCCCCTCACATATCCTCATGACTTCTCCCACTCCTCTACAGACTGACTCTATAAACCCACCTGCCCATGCACAAACCCTGGGTCTCACTCCCCCCCCCACTCTCCTACATAGCGACTAGCTCTTCCTCGACCCACCCCCTCGCCCTCTCTTCCTCACCTTCCTCACATGCCACTGCCTCCACCTCCCTATCCTTTCCACCCCACCGCGCATACTCGCAATCGCCGTCCAATTGCTCCCTGGCTATTCCCGCCCTTATCCGGCGCGCGCATTCCTCCGGGGCAGCGTTGAGCGCGACCCCCTGCGTCGCTCTGTTACTCATGATCGCTTCGTGCCCGGTCGCCTCGCGCCAGGGCGGAATGACAGACACCATGGGGACGGGCGTCTGTGCAACAAGCTCGCGTATAGAGGGCCACAGAGGAGAAGGGGACGAGGGGATGAGGCGGGGAACGCAAAGTAGGAAGAATGCTGCAGCAAAGGACAGGTATGCTGTCGTGAGCCAGACGCACGTGGAAGAGGGAGGGAGGGGAAGAGGAGGAGGAGGAGGAGGAGGAGGAGGAGACGGAGGAGAAGGGGGGGACGAGGTGGAGTTGGGGGGGAGGGGCGACGGGCGACGGTGGCGGAGCATGGTCGGTCGAGGCGGAAGGGGCTGGTCTGGTTGTTACCAACGAGGGTGTGTCGGATGGGTAGTGTGATTTGGTGGGAGTCGACAAGGTCACGAAAGGCAGAGGAGGGGGCGAAGAGTATGTAGCGGGTATGATTGTAGTACTGTGACACTGAGCAAAACCCGTTGAGACAAATGACCTTGTCGACGGGGTTTGCAAGTAGAAAATACATTTCGGCAGGGCAGTGTGGGGCGGATGCATGCATGTGCATGATGGGGGGGGGGTGCAGCAAGCCAATGAGCGTGGGGAGCCTGTCTGCCAAATATCTGGTAGATTCACGGGGTGAGCAGGCACATGCCGACGCTGCGCGCCACATGTGATGACACGTGCGCACAGCAAGGGCGGTTGCAGTTGCACGTCAGTCAGTGGGGAGGAGGAGGGTCTGGACCAGAGCGCAGGGCAGGGGGAGACATCGGTTCGAATGCTCACCTACTGTACTGTAGCTAGCTGGGCTATAGTCTTTGCATGGCAACACAGCGCAAGCGCTGTCCCATGCCAAACCGCACAGTGTCACAAAGGAGCACTTGCAACTTGTCGCTTATCTGCTTTGCACTCTCTCTTTCCCCTGCACGCCCTTCTTCCCTTTTCTCTTGTCTTGTTTCACCCCCGTCCACTCGCCCGCCATGCATCCCACCCTTGCCTTCACCGTTTCGGCCCCCTTCCCTCGTTCCGCGCCAAGACCCCACGCCACCTCTCTGCACCCGCCCCGTTTCCGTCTCGCATTAGCCCCCCCTCCGACGCCGCCCTCCTCGGCACAGGCTCTTCGAACCACGTCGGACTTTCTGTCGACCAAGCGGCGGTGTGCGGCGGCCGACCTGCCGCTACTGGTGCTGTTTCACGCCGACCACTGCCGCGCGTGCAAGGCCGTGGTGCCGAAATTCTGCGCCCTGGCGGGGGACAATGCGCGCGTCGCCTTTGCAACAGTGAGGTATGCAGAGGCGGCAGAACTGGCCGTGCGGTTGGGCGTGAGCAAGGTGCCGTGGGTGCAGGTGTATGGGGGAGGGGAGGAACTGCTACAGGAAACGACGTTGGGTGTGGGCAAGCTTGACTGGCTCAGGCACGTGGTGAACACGTTGGGGGGGGGCGGGGAAGAGGGCGGGAGACTGGATGAAGGGAGAGTGCTGGGGGAAGGATGAAAGAGTATGGGGAGATGTTTTGTGAGCCTGTAATACCCGGGCACACCAAAGTTTATCTACTCTATGTAATCTTTCTTCTGTATCGTAAAACTTTTTTGTAGAGGGGGGTGGGGAAGGGTGAGGGGGGAGCAGGGGCAGAGACAAGAACAAGAGCAGGAGCAGGAGCAGGAGCAGGAGCAGGAGCAGGAGCAGGAGCAGGAGGGGAGGTTGGAGCGGTTGGGGAGGAGCAGAGAGAATGGGGACAGCACGGGTCGAGTTTGGGAATGCTTACAGTCGAGGCCAAGCGTAGATCTCGTTTCGTCGTTTCGTCGTTTCGTCGTTTCGTCATTTCGTCCTTTCATCGTTTCGTCATTTCGTCCTTTCATCGTTTCGTCGTTTCGAGGCTGGTTGCTTTTCTTTGTTTTTTGAGAGTATATACCAAATCGTGTCGACCCGAGTACTCGAATCGCTTGTTTCGATCCCTTTCGGTGGCCAGTGTGCCCGTGCCCGTCCCTATCGTCCGGTGTTCACCCTTGTCCTCGACCTCTCCGCGGGG
>JAUKWC010046510.1:0-10155 GCA_032356245.1 Endocladia muricata | reverse complement strand
CCAGTCTCTTCCGATCAGCAAGCTTCACTGTTTTCAGACACTTGAGGAGGTAGTGCACAATGAACGCCACTCCACGTGAGGGCGCAGGTTCCTCTCGGCCAGGTTGTTCGTCAGCGGGATCCGCCGATCCGTCATGAACGTCCACAACATCGACTCGCGTCGGAGCAGGTGCTCGCACTGACCCTTTGTCCGCCCGTCGAGCTTCAACCTCGTCCCGCGCTCGAGCTCGAGCACGAAGCGCCGCCTCAGGCGCGCCATCCGCCGGTGGTGAGTTCGCTCGTCGAGCTCGCCCCGATCAAGCCGATGACGGGTGCGGATCACCGCTCGCCCGATCAACTCCAGGCGTCGCCCGATCTGCCCGCTGACCCCGACCCGCTCGCCGATCGCGGTGAAGTGTCGGAGCACGTGCGCCCAGCACAACTGCCGACGCCTGTTGGGCACGCGGTTGTAGCCGCCGTAGTCGTTAGCGACCAGCACCCCGGCGAAGTCGCCGAGGAGTTCGGCGGCAGCAGCTATGCTGCGCGAGTAGTGCGCGCGGAAGGCGACGACCAGATCGGTGGCCAGGCACCACATCCACCACGTCCCCGGATACCCACCGCCGCCTCTCGGATGACGCGTCTCGTCGGCGTGGGCGACGGGGGCGCTCCGCGCGGCGCGAACGATCTGTCCGTGCGGACGGGCCATCGCCGTGCTGGCGTGACCCATGGCTTGGCTGATGGCGCCGGTGGAGAACGACAGCTTCCACTGCTCGAGCATCAGGCGCTGGATCTGGCGCACCGAGAGATACATCTCTCCGCCCATCAGAGCGATCCAGGCGATCAGGTTCGGTCCCATCTGGGCGCTCGGCACACCTTCGGAGACGTCGGCGGCGTGCCGCTTGCCGCAGCCGCAACACGTCCCACCGAACAGCTGGTGCTCGGTGACGGTGTGCGTCACCTCGGGAAGATCGACGACCTGGTGTCGGCAGTGCGGTTCGTCGTCGGGGCGGATCGACCCGCCGCAGCCGCAGGACTCCGGCGGGATGTGGCGGAGTGTCTCGTCGACCTCGCTCGGATCGAGCCGTGCGCGCTCGTACTTCTCGTGTCCGGGTTGGGCCCCCTTGGAGCGGCCCGACCCCTTGCGATTCTCTCGAGCGGAGCGCTGCGCGGGGGAATCGGACGAGGTAGGCTTGGAGGACGTCTTCGAGCTCTTGCCGCGCTGGGCGATCTGCTCGCGAAGCTGCTCGTTGTCGGCCAGCACCTTCTCGACGAGCTCGGTGAGCGCCTCGACGGTGTCCAGCAGCGCATCGGTCCGGGCGTTGGCCTCGGCGAGCGTTTGGGCGGAGCTGTCGCGATCGGTGGGCGGCACGAGTCAGATCGGAAGGGGCGGGCCGAAGAGAGGAAAACCAGTCGAGCTCACGATAAATCCTCGTGTATCCAAGCGCCAGCGATTACGCCATGAACAAGTACCTCGACGACGTCTTTCGCCGCCGCGGCTCGCGCCGCCGCACCGCCGTCGAGGCGATGCTCCGGGTGATGGTCTTCAACCGCCTGTGCAATCCGGCCTCCAAGCTCGGCATCCTGCGCTGGCTCGAGACGACGAGCGTGCCGGGGATCGACTCCAGCTCCGTCCGTCATCAGCATCTGCTGCGCGCGATGGATACACTGATCGAACACCACTGCGAGGTCGATGTCGACGAGCTCGTCGCCGAGCTCCTCCTCCCCCACGTCGACACCGAGCTCTCGGCGGTGTTCTACGACCTGACCACCATCCGCGCCGAGGGGCTCTCGGAGTAGGAAGGCGACGTCCGCCGTCACGGGATCAGCAAGGAGGGCGGCATCCGCCGCCAGTTCGTGCTCGGGGTGGTGCAGACCGCCGAGGGGCTGCCGTTGCACCACGAGGTGCACGAGGGGAACGTGGCAGAGGTGCGCACGTTGAAGGGCACGCTCGAGCGGGTGATGGCGCGCTTCCCGATCCGGCGCGTGATCGCGATCGCGGATCGTGGGCTGATGTCGGCAGACAACCTCACCGAGCTCTCGGCGATGACGACGCCCTCGGGAGCGCCGCTCGAGTACGTACTCGCCGTCCCCGGTCGCCGCTACGGGGACTTCGTCGATCTTGTCGCGCCCCTGCAGGCCGAGCGCTTCGATGGGGCGACGACGGAGACGCTCGGTGAGCTGACGTGGAACGGGCGACGACTGATTGTCGCGCACGATCCCGAGCGTGCGGCCGAGCGCGGCCGGAGGCGCCGGGCGACGATCGCCGCCCTCGAGGCGCAGGCGAGCGAATGGGTCGGCAAGCTCGACGGGCAGGATGCGGGCAAGCGCGGCTAAGGGCGCCCGCTCTCGGACGGCGGGGTGCGAGCGAAGTTCTACCACGCCGTTCTCGAGGAGAAGCTGGGACGCATCCTGCGGGTCGATCTGAAGAGCGAGCGCTTCAGCTACTCGATCGACGAGAAGGCGATGAAGCTGGCAGAACTCATGGACGGGAAGTTGATGCTAGTGACGAACGTCGCGGACCTTGCCGCGAACGAGATCGTCGAGCGCCACAAGTCGCTGGCGGACATCGAGCGCGGGTTCCGTGTGTTGAAGAGCGAGATCGAGATCGGACCGGTTCATCACCGGTTGCCCGATCGGATCCGGGCGCATGCGAGCGTTTGCTTCCTCGCGCTGATTCTGCACCGGCTGCTACGGGCCAAGCTACGCGCGGCGAAGAGCGCGCTCTCTCCGGAGCGAGCGATCGGGCTGCTCGAGCGCATCCAGCACCACCAGATGAAACTCGGCGGCCGGCTCCACGAGGGCGTGACGACGTTGACGGAGGAGCAGAGCGAACTGCTCGATGTGCTCGGGATAACGAAGCCGGCGCTGGCGTAGCCAAGAAGGGCGTTGTAGTGGCAATCTGAAACGGCGACTCGTTTTCGATCAATCACTTACGCCGCCAACTGTCGAACTCCGGAGCTCCTGGCCATCAGCGACGTCGTCGATCTCGACGCCTGCTGATCGTCCCGGCGCTGAACGACGCTCGCCACAGCTCCTTCAGCAAGCGTTGGATCCGCCGGACCGAGAAGTGTCAGCGTTTGGCCGCTACCTAGCAGAATCGACGAGGCGGCGCTCCAGCACCGCCTCTTTCTGCCCTCTCCAGGCAACTCGTCGCGGGTTGTCGAGCCGGGCTAGCTCGAAGTCCACCAGGAGCTCAAGATAAAAGAGGTGACGCTGCAACGACTGTAGACGAAGGCGCGCTAGCAAGATAAAACTTATACGGTCGTATAGCTTGGTCGCAGATAGGTCGATTCGAGTTGCGTGCAAGCCCCTGAGAAAGTAAGTTTCGCCTGCAGGACCGTGTGCCCTCTACGATACAGGCTTTATCACACCCGGATCGATGCAGGAGAATGCAGGTGGCAAGTACGAGCAACGCGTCGAGAGTAGCTCGCACAGGTATCGCTCACGCCATTGTAGTGATGCTATCCGGTTGTGTTGGGGACGGACCACCACCGTTCGATATCTACGCCGAGGAGATGAGACGCGCGACGAATCTCCAAGATTTCGAGCAGTCGATGCAGCTATACAGCATACCGCGCTCTGATTGGGGACCAGGTCTCGTGTTCACCGGCACGGTCGGTGACGATGGAACTATGAAGAACGTTACAGTCATTTGCGACACTCTCTACAACGCGCTCAAGCCTCGAGTTTCAACGCTTCCAAACGTAAGTGTGTCCGCGTCTCAGAATTTCGCGTTAATTCCAAGTGTCGATATTCTCGATGGAGTACTAGGAGAACTAGCTGAAGCAAAGATCGACGGCACCGGATATGCAGATGATCGAGATACAAAGCTGTCGTGGACAAGTTTCGAACATCAGTATTTTGCCGTTGCCGATATATACGATTTCGCGAACCCTGTGGAGATCACTGCCAGCTGCGACAGTGCATTAAGGCAGTACCGGCTTCGAGGGGAGCTTGAGGGAAGTGTTTACATACTTCCGAGTGCGCTCGCAGTGACAAACATGGTCTTCGAGAACGAAAAGGTCACGGCTTCTGACTTGGGACTAAAGGTCGGCGTGCCTAAGATCGCAGACGCCGGGCTTAGGGGAAAACTAAACGCACGGTCCGAGAATCGCATAGATCTTTCTGATGTGCTTTTATATGTCGCCTATGGCAATCCATCTTTGATAAAGCGGTGGGAGCCGACCGGCGAGCTAGGCGGAAGACGAGTTCGCGTCGATCTCGAACGAACGTCGCTGAGAATCACCGATGAGTAGCGCCGAGAAAGCTTAGACATGCGACAGCGGAATATGAGCGAGTGATAGCCACCACCAATTCCATTTGGCCATGAGACGATTTTGCCTGACAGGGGCGCTCTCCATCGCGCTCTGTGCTGCGGTCGAAGCTAACTGTGGGAACTCGGTCCTTGTCCAAACAGGTGGCCAACATTTCGCACGAAGCGACGACTGGCACAAGCACGCAGTATTTTCGGTGTGGCCGGGCGGAGACGTCGTAGAGAGAAGCGTCTCCGGCACTGCAACACTCATTGATGATCGTGGATATTTTTTAACTGCTTATCATGTTGTTGCAACGAGCATCGACTCGGGTGTTGTGCTTGAGTCGGAGAATTTTTCCGAAGATTTCGGCGACCCTTTGAACGCCAGCGTTGTACTGGCAATTCCCGAGTCGGACATTGCTCTTCTCGTGGCCGACCCAGAACGTTGGGAAGGCGCACGGCCGTTCGCCGGACGTGGTGCCGTTCCATTGATAGGTCTCAGCGTAGCCGCAACAGCAACCGGCTACTATTTCGGCTACGGCGAATATCAAGGAAAAGAATCAGCCACCCAGAATTTTTCTCTGAATAAGAACAAGGACGGAGTTCTAGACGTCAGCGGCGAGAACTTCGCTGGAGACAGTGGCTCTCTACTCATTGATAAATCCAGTGGAGCAGGCATCGGCGTTCTAAGTAGGCGCGACATTGAGATGCTCAAGATAGAGTTATTTCAAATTAAGAATGACCCCGAAGTGCGAATATTAATCGACGACTGGGGCCGGAAAATAAAGGAAGCCGCTCGTTACTCCGCCTCGCCAGTTCGTCAATTTGTAATTTCAGCGATTAGTGGCAGCCACACTTTGCAGGGCTGGAGATTGGAACTCAGCCCACCGGCGGAAGCCCTTCTAAAGTTAGTAGAAAACAAGGCTTCTGACCCAGAGCTCCTACACGCTTATAAACTTATAGTAGGATCCTCGATTTTAGATGTGACGCTGTTGTTCGCTTCTATTTCAGACGTGTTAAACGAGATTGGCGGTGAGTGGGCCGATCAATTCAGATCAGGCAATGTTTGGTTGTCATTGAATCAAAAGTTGATCGGATTCTGCTTCACCAGCGCGGTCGTGGAGCAGTATGCTAAATCCTCGACATTTGGCTCACCAGCGAGCGTTGAGGACAATCCGGACTCTCGTCAGCTTGGCTCCAACTTAGTTGGGGAGAAGTTGTACGAGACGGTTCTTTCGGTAGGACCTGGGGCGCCGAGCTACGCCGTAGAAGCCGCCATGCTATCAATGGTCGCCGAAGCGGCCGAACTTGGCTCAGCCGAAAGCAACGTTCCACAGGATTACCGGAACAAAACACTGCAGTGGCTCGACATGGTGGCGATGACGAAGGTCGACGATTTGGTCGCTGCACGTAGTTTCGATTTTGACGCACCGGGTTCCAACGAGCCCGGAGACGGCACTGAGGAGCGTAGCGAAAGAGTCGCCGTTGTCGATACTATCGAGAACCGACGATCCGGAGAATTAGTTGGTTTTCTTAATCGACATGCGAATTGCGCTGTTGGCACTCGCTGGTGCGCGGACTTCAACAGCAGTTATCCAGCAGCAGTTGAAGCATCGATCGATCCAGACATTCAACTGGCTGCACGTTATTTGACAAATTTCACGTATCCGTGGGATAGGGCTCTGTCCAATGACGTGCCCGGCGAGCTGTCCCTCGCTTTAATTCCATGGTCTAATGACGCCAAGACGCAGGACTCTCCTGAAGGGGAAGAAACTCTCTTTGTTGACCGCATCTCCGTTGAAGGAGATCAGAACGAAGTGCTGGACTTTCTTCAGGCGGTAAAAACAGATCCTGATTTTGACTGGAACTCCCTTGTCGAGACGGCGAACACAAGAGGAACTTTCTTCGATCAAAGTGTAGTTCCACCACCTATTACAGCTGGATCCGGATTCGAGCGTTATTTGCAAGGTATCGATGTTCGCCTGCAGCCGACTATCGAAGAGCTACCTGCTTCTTTCGGTTTCGATTCACTTCGAGAATCCGAAGGCATGTGGAGAAGGTAGCTGTTCACGGCGCCTTTCGCGGCCCATAGCATAGCGTCGCGCTCTCAGGTCAGCCGACGGTGGAGCCCGGCTCTCCGGACAGGCTAAGAGCCGCGGAACGCCTGATAGCCAGCAACTACGCCGTGAACAGGTACCAGCGACAGGTACGTGTTCACGGCCTGTTCCATGGCCCACAGCGTCGCGCTCTCCGCCTGACTGACGAAGAAACGCGGGTTCTCGGTTCTCGGTCCGGTTGAGAGCCGCAGAAGCTCTGAGAGCCAGCAACCACGCCGTGAACACGTACTACGTCGAGGCGGTGATGACGGACGGCTACGAGGTGTACCGGCGCGTGGCAAAGGACGAGGCGTTCGTGCACATGTTTTTCGAAAAATCGCGGCAAATCTATGACGATATCCTCGAAGCGATATCGACCAATACGGATTTTATCTGATCCTTATGTTCCATAATAAACTCTGTAGTGGACTGAACTTCGCCTGAGAAATCAGTTGCCTCTCGAATCCCCCCCCAGATTTTCTTAGCGAGTGAGCCTGATTCGTTCGAGCCGACAGGTCCATCGGTAGCTGACTTCACTTTAGCTATCGCCATGAGCTCCTGAGCACTTAACGTTGAACTATCACTTAAGAGCGCGTCTATCAGCCGGGCGAGCTGTTCTTCGTCATTCGATGTCGCAGATTCTAGTTGAACATTGTTCGAACTATCAGTGCCACCGGACGTTATTTTTGAATTGCTACCAAAGACAGTATCCGCCCGATCTCCGTAATTTCTCGATTGATCGGTGTAGTTGCTGGAGTTGTCCGTGTACCGAATTTCCTTGGAGGCCATCTCTTTTACCTTTTTGATGAGCTTTTCGTACTTTTCTTCGCGCCCTAGTAGCTTGACCAACTCTTCACTGTCATGAACAGAGTACATACCTTCGCTTAGTATGACGAACGGGATTATCTTCTCGCTATCAATGTAAACACTACCTGACAGTGCATTTTTCATAGCGTAGAAAAATGTACTGAGCAGCTCACCATAGCTCTCAAACTTTCCGGAGAAAACGACCTCAACATAGCTCTTTCGAGATTGGTAGTGCACGAGCATCCTGGCATCTTTGAAACTAACTATAAAACCCTGTCGCCATATATCTTCCGAAGACCGGATGGAACACTGACGCTCGGGAAGGAACAATTCGTATACGAGTCGAGCGTGAAACCCGAGTGGAATATACGGCAAACTGAATCGGAATTTCACGGACGGACTAGCCGCAAAGAACTCCTGAGCACCTCTCGGTTCGTTACTAGAAGAAGAATCCGCAAAGAAATACTTCCCAGTCTCGCGAAGTCGAACGCACAATGACCTTTGCGCAAGAAAATCTAAAAGTTTTTCGATGTCCTCCTCGGAAGCCGAAAGTCCCAGGACATTCTCGATTTCGCGCAGCCCTACTACTCCATTGAGCTCACTGAGCCTAGCTGAATAGGCCAGCTCGTACGCATGATCGACGACCCATGTCGGATTGAGGCAGTAGCTGCTCCGCTCGTCAGCAACTCTCACCACAAATCCGAGTTGCTGAAGTTGATCAATCGTGCTGCTCGAGTCTGTAGTGCGCGCGACGGTGCTCTTGATTATATTAACTAACTCGCTCTCTCTAAGAAAGACTTTCTCCTTATTCGTATAATGTATGTCAAGCTTTCTTTTGATATCTAAAGTTTCTTTGAGAACCATTCTTTGACTTTTCAGCCCTGCCTTCGCAAGCGCATGCAAAAATGAGGATAAGCCATCAGGACTGCTTTCGGCACACGAAAAATAGTGGAAGCATTCAGGCCGAAGAAGGTCTGGGAACTCTCGCAGCAGACGTCTTTCGTTCTGACGAACTTCGCACTCCTCGTACCAGTTAGTAACCAGAAGAACTTTCGCTCTTGGACCAGCCAAGTGTCGAATTTGGTGTAACCAGTCATCAGGAGATTGCTCGTGACGGCTATCAACCACTAAAACATAAACACAATTCTCGTGCAAAAATGCGCTGTGCAGACCGTGAAATATGCTCTGCCCGCCGAAGTCCCATATAAACAGATCCAACTTGTCTCTGGGCAACCCAATATCTGGATATATTTTGTTGAGCTTGATGGGAACATGATGCGAGTGATCAACTCCCAGAGTGATCTTTCTGCCAATCGTCGGGTCTTTGCGCTGAATCAGATCTGACAGAGAGCTTTTGCCAGAGCCACCATCGCCTAACAGAATTGTTCTGACCAGATGAATGCGTTCGGCAGGATCACCGAAAAGTATAGCTCTCCTTAGCAGTGCTGGGTTCGATATTACGACGTCGGACCACTTGTTTAGGTAATTCACACAGTGCCCGGCCGCTGGTCTTCGGTCGATCAGGTCTAGATAGTCATCGCGAACAAACTGCAGGTCGTCGGCCACAAGCATGTCGGCAAATCGATTTTCAAGTTGCTCTACCCAAAGTGGCTTTCGGCCTTGGCGTTCCGGACTAGTGGGCCACAGTGGCAGGTCAAATATTTCTGCAAGGGCGCCACTTTTCGCAAGGGCCCGATAGTCACGCACTATTGCAAACGCTGCCTTGTCGTGAGTATCCATTCCGCCCATATCGGGATGGTCTGTAGCTCGCATGTGCAAGTCCACACAACGGGCCGCGCTGTCAAGTGCGGAATCAATGAGTGAACTACTGTTATTGAGATCGAGGATCTGATCCAGAAGTTCTTCATTATTTAGATGTCGATTGCTCCTCACGTCGTTCTGGTGAGTCCGGCCGTGCGAGCTCGAAGAAGCCGGAGGGCGTATCAAGAGACTAACGTTTAATGCCGTCCGAAATTCTACATAAATCTCGCGGCACGGTCGGCTAGAGCTACTCGGCAGACCTAGCAGTGGAAGCGTTCGAAGCTCGCTACGCAGCCAGTAGTGAGCTAGTTCAATTTCATCCAACTCTAGCAGTAGATGACGCCCGGGCAAAATCTGCATTCTCTTGCTTCCTCCGATCTGACCCCAAAGTAGGTAAGCAATGGGATGGACTCCTCCTCGCCTTACAACCCGGCGTCGAGGCGCCAGAATGGGGGTGCGAACCCGCCATTCACGCAGATAAGGAGAAGCCCACATGCAGATTACCCGAGTCGGTGTCGACATCGCCAAGTCCGTGTTTCACCTCCACGCGGTCAACTGTCACGACGCTCGCCAGTGGGAAAAGAAGCTCAAGCGCGAAGAGTGGATCGCCTCTCTCGTCGAGCGCGTCCCGACCGAGGAGACGATCGCCATGGAATCCTGCGCCTCCGCCCATCATTGGGCCCGTGAACTACAGCGGCGCGGCTATCGAGTGAAATTGATTGCCGCGCAGTTCGTCAAACCGTACGTCAAGAGCAACAGGAACGATCGCGTCGATGCGGAACCGATCTGCGAGGCCGCCGGACGCGGCGATTTCCAAGGTAGTTGTCCGTCGATCTACGCGGTACGTGTTCACGGTATGTTCTGCGGCTCGCGGCGCTGCGCTTTCAGATCAATCCGCATTCCGCTGCAATCGCGGCGACTGGCCGAGAGAGCCGTATTCCGCTTGAGATCAAGCAACCACGCCGTGAACAGGTACCTTGACCAAGCGGCCCCTTCCGAAGTGTTCGAGTCGGACCACCGCGGGCAGTGTCAACCACCGACTTACGTAACCCATTGAAAATATTGAGTTGACAGTCAGAATTCCACATAAGAAGTGGTTGTGAGCGAAGATGACGGCCGCGGCATTGCGCGCGAGACAGTACTTGACGACCTCGCGCGGATACACCGCCGCCGAGTCGATCGTCCCCCGGAAGAGCTCGCGGTACTCGATCACCCGATGGCGGTTGTCGAGCAGGAGCGCCGAGAACACCTCGTGCGG
>JAUKWC010046499.1:0-10157 GCA_032356245.1 Endocladia muricata | reverse complement strand
GCCACGCCGAGCGCGTCCTGCAGCCGCCCCACCGCGTCGATGATCCGGTACGCCTCGGCCTCGTCCACCGCACACGCCCGCACCTCGGCGAACGTCAGCCGCTTCACGAACTCGGCGAGCGCCAGAGCCTGGGCGTCGGTCAGCTCGACATGCACGGCAACGGGCTCGGGATCGACGTCGTGTTCGCTCATGAGGTTGTCTCGCTTGAGTGAATCGGGCCGGCTCGCGCTGCCAGCACCCCGCCGGGGCCGCCGGAGGCCGCACGCAATCACAGATTGCTAATGTGCGCCCTTCTCGCTTCGCTCGGGGCGTTCGTACGGCCATCCAGTGTGCGTGAAGACGCGGCGGCCGTCCAGGCCCGCCGTCGTTGCCGCTCGGCCATCTGGTGTGCGTGTAGACGCGACGGCCGTAGGCCCTTCGCCGTCGCTGCGCAGCCGTCCCGTGTGCGTGTAGACGCGATGGCCGTCCAGGCCCATCGTCGTCGCTGCGCAGCCGTCCCGTGTGCGTGTAGACGCGGTGGCCGTCCAGGCCCATCGTCGTCGCTACGCGGCCATCATGCGTGCGTGTAGGCGGATCGGCCCCATGGGGGGCTCGATCTCGTCGCCGTACCGGATCGCTCGGCCACCACGTGCGCGTGTAGAAGGTCGATCCCATCGGGATCGACCGCCGCTGATCGGCTCGCTCTGACCAGGCACCCATTCGACGCACCCTGTGCGACGCTCTCCAGCCCTACCGCCGTTCTTCTGGAGCCTGATTATGCCCACCGTCGACGACCGTATCGCCGCACTCGAAGCCAAGCTCAAGCAGGCCAAGGAACTCAAGCGCAAGGCCGACGCACGCGCCCGTACCGCTGCCTCCAAGCAGGAGCGACGCAAGGACACCCGAAGGAAGATTCTCGTCGGCTCGATGCTCCTGCAGCTGGTCGAGGATGGTGAGTGGCCCAAGGACAAGCTGCACGCCCGGCTCGACACTTACCTGGTCCGGGATGACGATCGCGCGCTGTTCGAACTGTCGCCGCTCAACGATACTGACCGTACGCGACGCGAGGCCGGCATCGATGAGAGAACCTCACAGGGAGACGCCTGACGGGCGCGGGTACCGCCCGCCTATCCCTTAGAGTCACGCGACGGACAGGCTTTTCTACTGTCCTTGGGCAAGGTGGTCTAGGTGTCTGGTTCGCGTTGTCGGACAGAACAAACAGCGAGTCTCAGACTGCTGTTTTGAGACGTTGAAAGCTGAAATTTTATGGACGTTCCTCAGTGGCTCACACCTACGCTTGCGACGCTTGGAGCAGCCTTGGGAATCTTCAACACCTACGTGTCGTGGGCAAGAGGACGTGTAAGCCTGCAGGTCAAGCCAAAACGCCTTCAGTCCGAACTGAACGCACCTCTCCGCGCTACCCACCAACGGCTTGCTAGAGGTGAGAAAGCTAGCTTTCACGCTGCCATCGAAGTGATCAACCAGAGCACTTTCCCTGTAACTATTGATGAGATCGGATTCTTGTACCGAGGCGCGATAAGAGGAACTGCCGTCGAGCCGATGCTGCTTGATAGGGGTGAGTGGCCTCGGCGTCTTGAGCCGCACTCATCTGTGACCGTTGTGTGCAGTCTCACGCTCGAAAATGCTCCTTATGTTCTGAAGATCGCGCAGGCATACGCCAAAACTCCTTCGGGACACGCAGCCAAGGGAAAGAGCCCTGCTCTTACCGAGATGCACGAGAGATTTCGTATGCTCTCAAACCAAGAATACAGAGAGCTTGAGGCCGAGCGCCGACGTCAAGCGGAATCCCGGTGAGCAGGTGCACGGTCGCCCGTCCGAACGCCTCCCCTCGCGCCGTCCGGTAGCCTGCCGCGTTCAACCGTCCGGCGATTGCCTCTGTGTACTCGCACGAGTGAACACTTTCCTAGTAAAGTGTTCACTTTTGAGGATATGAGATGCGGCTCGGGAAGGTGGCTCAGGAGAAGCTGAAGGAGCCGGGAAACAGGCTCGAAGACTGGCGGGAAAAGATCAGGGAGCACGGACCAGACCATGTGAGAAGCCTTCTTGAACCCCCGCTTCCGATCTCTGCCGTGTGGCCAATATCTGCTCGTCAAGCTCTTGAGGAGTACGAAAAAGAGCAGTTAGAACAGAACGTTAGAGAAGCAGCGGCCGCTACACGAGCGCAGCGTCGGAGGGAAGATGATGCGGTCGAAATTGGTAGGGAAGCCAACTTGATAGCTAGAACGGGGAACAGAGAAGCGAGGAACGCATGGATAGTCGCGTTCTTCGTTGGCGTCGTGATCGTTTCCGTCACGATATGGGTTGCTCTACGGCCGTAGGCGATGTAAGAGTGAACAGATGTCTAGCGAACTGTTCACCTCCGAGGGCCAGCGCAAGTACCTCGACGAGGCCGAGCACGACCGGTTCCTCGCCGCCGCCGCCCAGCTCGAACGCGGCGAGGTCCGCACGCTGTGCACCACGCTCGCCTACACCGGCTGCCGGATCTCCGAGGCGCTGCAGCTCACCGCCGACCGGGTCGACCTGTCCAGCCAGGTCATCACCTTCCGATCGCTCAAGAAGCGCGGCAGGACGCTCTACCGCTCGGTGCCGGTGCCCGAGAGCCACCTCGACACGCTCGATCTCGTCCACGGGCTCAGGAAGGCTCAGCGAGCCCGGGGTGGGGGTCAGGGCCTGCCCGTATGGAGCTGGGGCCGCACGCAGGCCACCAAGCACGTGTGGGCCGTCATGGAAGCCGCGGCGATCACCGGCCCGCAGGCTTCTCCGAAGGGACTGCGCCACGGGTTCGGCGTGCGGCTAGCCATGAAGACCCGCAACCCGCGCCTCGTACAGCGGATGCTCGGTCACGCCAGTCTCGAGACCACGGCGATCTACATGGACGTCGTGGGGCGGGAAGCGCGCGACGAGATGGCGCTGACCTGGTAACGACCATGGCCATCATGGGCCTTCGCCGGTGGTCGTCACGTTCCGCAAAGCCACCGTTTTGCTGAATGATACGACAGTGAGCAGCCGCCGCTTGTGGCTGCTATACGATCGCTTTGATCGCAAACTAAGCGGAAGACAACAAGCAGGCTTCAACGCTTGACCTGACAAACCTTCAACATGAAACTGCGTACCAACTAGACAAAATACATTCATCCCAGAACGCATTGAACACCACCCAACAGACCAAGCAATCATATTGAAATCTAAAAATTCAGCTGTCGAGCCCACGCTACTCAAGTACGTGAAGAGTGTCCTGCCAATAGCAAGCTCTCGAGCTCGATTCGTAATAGAAAAGCTACTAAAAGACGGAGAGATTGACTCAGAAGATATAGCAAACGCAGGCTATATTCACGGAGCACGCGCTATTGGTGACGTGCGAGATAATGGCATTCCTTTAGCCAGAAACACGATTACCAGCTCAAATGGTCGAAAGATTGCGAGATATATTTTTGGCAATCCTGGAGATATCAAACGCCATAAATTTGGCGGACGCATAGCTTTCCCAACAAGTCTCAAATCCAAACTACTTGAACTGCATGGCCCTGTCTGCGCATTATCAGATCAGACGCTTCCAGAGTCAGATCTTCAAATAGATCACAAGATTCCCTACTATATATCTGGCGACTCTATAAGCGACCGCAAAACCGAACACTTCATGCTTCTATCGAGGCAAATGCAAAGATCGAAGTCGTGGGCATGTGAGGGATGCGAAAATATACTTCATCATTTCGACATTGAAACGTGTAGGACATGCTATTGGGCCTCGCCAGACGAGTACAAACATATTGCAATGAAGAAAGAGCGCCGTCTCGACATCGTATTTGCAGCAGAGGAGATAGGCATTTACGACACAGCAAAAGCCAACGCCGAAGAAAACGGGATCACCTTACAAGACCTCACCAAGGACGCAATTAAAGGAAAGATTAATAAATGAATTTATAGCATCTCAATCAGATCACCCTGACGCACCTGCTCAACCTTAGCACTGGCGCTTGCTTCGCTGATAGCTACGTTTGGTGACAAATACAGAGATTCTATTGTCACTTCATTTCTACCAAGAAGAGTGGCTTGTGTTGATCGACCTGCATTGAGTGCTACACGCCGTAAACCTAGATCGCTCGGCAACCCATCCCCATACGTCTTCTCTCCGCATGTACCGTCAAAACTTAGAACAAACGGCACACGCTTCTTGTTTAGATTTTCCAACTGCATCAACAGCTCATCAAAATCTAGAAGAAAAGCATATCGGGGGTCTTTTTTTCCACTTGTTCCTTGCCAGGGAGGATCCAGGTAAACAAAATCACCTTCACAAGCACTATCAAGAATTTCTTTGTAATCTTTCGCGTAAACTTCGCTTCTACCATTAAGAAACGCTGAAGTCGCCCTAACTTCTCTTGCAAGTTTTTCTGGCTTCATGCCTAAGCGTCGATTGTCTGGCCCTTGATTGAATTCGCCGTTCGCATTAAATCGAATAGCATTCTTCACGCATCGTGCGACGAGATACAACAGCTTGGAAGGCTTCAGATCTTCGTTATAGGTCCTTCGAGTTTCCTTGTAAAAGCTTGCTGGATCATCAAGCTGCCCGTGCCACAGTTGCGAGTATTCCCTAATTATTGTCTCCGGCTTGTATATGATCATCCGCCACAGTTCAGCCAGCGGCTCTAACTTGTCCGAGATCACGAACTCTTTGCAGATCCCATTCGCAGCAGCCGAAAGGGTTACAGCAGCTGATCCAGCAAACGGCTCAACTAGCCTATTGGTGTGTTTAGGAATAAACGGAATAATTCGCTCTGCAAGTTTTCGCTTGCTGCCTTGGTAAGGAATCACATGCGGCGCTGAATAGTACATTCTGAAATACTCCACCCTTCAGTTCATTTATTAAGATTATAGAAACCATCTCTTCTTTCTTTTATATAAGAGAATCTTCGTTTCAATCCAAGCTCATCTCGTTTTCTTTCCCGACGATACAAGATCGAGTACAAGGACTTAGTGGGCGTCTGGCCATTGAGAACTGTCGGATCCAGCTCTCTGATTGAATCGACAAGTTCTGATATTGCCATTGGTTTTTTAGTGCGCTTTAACACTCGCACCATCAATTCCTCAACACTGCTATCAGGTAAGCTCATATCTTCTCGCTTGCCGCTTCTGCATGATGCTTAGGTCGCTATTGTAGCATGCCCTGGCATGCCAGCGTGAGTATAGAGATATTTGCTAGGAATTCTCCACGGTTGCGGGCGCTCTAGATGTCAAACCCTCACCCTTGTCTTTCGCTGGGCTCTGCAGTCGTGTCACGGCGCGCTTGAGCTCGGCGTTCCGGCTCGGGTGTACCTACACCTCCTTCGTGACCAGACCTGCCGCGCGCTTTTTCGCAGGCGTTCGGCGACGCATGGAGTTTGGCGACCGCCAGACTTACGGAGCATGGCGCACCGCTCGAGCACGCCTCCCCCAAGATTCGCGCGGCACCTCGGATTCGCGCTCCGGCGCACGGTGAATCAATGCTCCGTCGTGCGCCAACGAATGCGCCACCACGCGGCGCGCGTCATGGATGGTGACGCACGCGTCGCCACGCTCCGGCGCACCATGTTCTACGCTTCGGCGTGCACCGTCCCACCCGTGGAGCCATGACCATGAGCATCGCCGAGCCGCCTGTCCGATCCGCTGTCGTCACCGTCACCGAGGCTGCCGAACTGGCCGACGTCGCGCGCTCCACCATCAATAGAAAGATCAAGGCCGGCGAGCTGTCGCGCGAGCCCGGTGGCGGGGTCCAGGTCGCCGAGCTGGAGCGGGTCTTCGGTGCGCTGCGCCTGCCAGCCAGCGCATCCGACGCCGTGGCGCACACGCCAGAGCAGGGTGGAGCGTCGCTTCACGCCGCGCCGATGCGTGTGGAGCAGGGCATTCCACCCTGGCTCATCGAGCAGCTCTCCCGGCTCCAGGATCAGAACGAGATGCTCCTGGAGCAAATGGCGCAAAAGGACACCGCGCTCCAGAGCGCGGCGCAAGCGCACCGCGAGGAGCTGACCCGAATGCTAGGCCGCCTCGATCGCCTGCTGCCGGCCCCGATCGGTCTCGACGAACCGGCCGCCGCGGCCGCACCGGATGTCGGGTTCTGGCGCCGCCTGTTCAGCTGATCGCCCTCCTCGCGCGAGCGGCCCGAAGCAGGGCGGGGCACGCCCTGCAGCTACCCCGATGAGTACCAAAAAAGGTACGGATCCGGCAAGCGCTTGCCGGCTAGCTTCTTCGCCGCGGCCAGCAGTAACGAGCCGGTGCGTGCGTGGCTCCTTGGTCTGCCCGTCGAGGACCGTCGGGTGACCGGCTAGCTGGACCCGAACAACGACGCGATGACACTGGCGGCTCTCCAGGAGGCGGCCCAGGCGGTCGGTCGACGCGTCGAGCTTCGCTTCGTCGCAGCCTGAGAAACGGCCCTGGGAGCCGTTCTGAGACGCGATCGACGCCTTGGCGACCCTCTTCCGTTGCTGCTCGGCCTGCCATCGGCGGTCGCGGTCATCGTCGCCAGAGCAGAACGACATGAGCAAGGCAGCACCCCCGACAGCAGCCGCAGTACGCCCCCAGAACACCGACTTTCGAGCGATCTCGATCGTCGTCTGATTCGCAGCGTCCGCCTCGTCCCGCGCCATCTTCGCCAGCGTCTTCTTGGCATTCGCCTCTGAGCGTCGTTCCGCGTCCGCAGTCGTCTTGCGCTTCGCGCGTTGCTCCTCTCGATCGTCGTCCGTCATTGCGGCATCATCTGAGCAGGCGAGACCAGAATCCGCGTGGCGGCTTCGGTGTGGCCGGCGGCGGTAGTAGCGCAGTCACCCGGTCCAGCCGGTCGAGCAGTCCCCGCCGTTCGTCAGCGGCTCGAGCCTCGGCATCGAGCAGTTCCTGCGCCTGCCGGGTGATGGTTGCCTGTTGTTGGTCGACCAGCCCGCGAAGCCATGTCACCAACTCCGGGTTGACCGCCTGGGCATCGGTGTCGGCCGTGTCGGTGCCGGCGGACTTGAGCGGTCCGAACACGCGCAGCAGCTCGGCCGGGTCGATCCCGTCTGCGGTCTTGGAGAGCTCTCCCGTACGGAGCCGGTCGTACACGGTCGTGCGGGATACCCCAGCGGCTTCGGCGGCCTCGGCGACGGAGAGCATGGGCGTGTCCGGTTCGTGTCCAACTGGAGCGTAGACGTACACGGACCGGATTCAAGGCGAGGCCCGGCGGTGCTGGCTGACAGGGGGTCGGGGTCCGGGTGCCGTGCACGGTCGCGCGTGCAGTTGGACACGGAGCGGGCACGGTCGCACTGGTGTCCGTACATCGCGAGCAGGCTAGTACGGTCGCGCAAGATCCGTGTGCAGCGCGCGTGCACGGTCCGTGTGCGGGAAGCCCTAACAGCCCGGTACAGCGCCGTTTCAGGGTGTGCGGGTCCAAGTGCGGCCGTGTTCATCCGGGCACGGAACCGGACACGGACGTGTCGTGAGTTCGACCGGAGACCTGGCACGCGCGAATGCAGTTAATAGCAAGCGGAACGGCTTCGACTTGGTTGCTCTCTCCGTGCAGTTTTCCGAGCGTTCCGTCAGTCCGTGGTCGTTGGTCTCCGTTCTGAACTGGCGGACTGGATAGCCTGAGCGGATCACCGGCTGCCCGCGATGTCAGTCAGGCACTCATGCGGGTAGGGCTGGCCGTGGTAGTTCGTCGTGATACCAAGGGCCAGACAAGGCCGGATCAGCAGCGACGCGGTACCTTGCAGAGCGCCTGAATCTGGTCGGCGATCGGCGGTAGCACGTAGCCTTGACTTGCCGATGGCAGGGTAGTGGAAGGTGCCGCCGGCGAGGTCGGTGCAGATGCCATCGACTGAACTATGCCCACCGGTTCCTGATCTTCAAAGCCGAAGAGTTCAGCGACATACGATGGGTTCGCGATGAAGAGAGCTACCACCCAACCTGAAACGGCAATCAAGACAGCAACTCGAACCGTTGTTCGATGCCTTCCATCAGCTTCTACTTTATCCTTAGCGCGAAGTTCTTCAGCTTCTGCTTTGTCCTGTGCTCTTAGTTTCTCGGCTTCGATCTTGTCTTGCGCACGATGCTCTTCGGCTTCAGCTTTAGCTGCCACGGCGCTTTCGGCAATCGCTTCCAACGCCTTCAGCTTGGCTTCGTCTCTCTCAGCCTGTTTTTCGTGTCGGCGATCCACGTACAACTCAGAATCGATCGTGGCTGCATAGCTGTGCTCGGTGCCACCGGCTGTCTGTCGCAACGCTTCCCTAACCCCGTTCGCCGCTTTCGTGAGCCCGCCTGCAACACCGAGCGCCTCAAGGTGTGGGCGTTGATCAAACGCCCTTGCCGACGACCCGATCCCGGCGAGTTCGTGCATACGCACATGCTTGGTCATGTCAGCGACTTGGCTGGCGACGATGCTGGAAGAGAAGGCGGCTTCCCTGAACTCGTTGGCCTTGGCCGCCATGTCGTTTGCCGCAGCGCAGTGTTCGCTTGAGAGGGCATGCACCTCGGCCAGCTTCCTGGCCGTAGCTTGTGACGGGTGGTCAGCCAGCATCGCGGCGCTACCGAACGCGCCCCTCTTGGCAGCGTCCAAGAACTCGGTGCTGACGCTACTCAGTGAAGGGGCCGTTGCTCCGGCGGCGAGACGCGCGGCATCAAGATGTCGGCGGATCTGGGCAACCCCACCAGCCCGCTTCACCGCCGATTCAGCCTCTCGCATTTGGTACGTCTCGACGCGGCTGGGCTTCCGTTCTCGCTGCGCAGCTTTCCCGCCGTCAGTGGTCACTCGCCCGAGATCCGCAATATCCACGCTGGTCTCCTACTTGCCTGTGTCGCCGTCTCCGGATGCAATTAACTGCAACCACACTCGAAGACGGTGGAATCCTACGACGATACACACCCGGAATGCCTCTGTAAGGCCCGTGAGGGCGTTATCGACGCGTCAGCAAGGGAGAAGGTAGGGTCCGTCCTGTCAGAACCGTTTACGCGCGAACCGCCAGATGTGAGTGAGCAAGCCTGTGCCTCTCTACCGGATACCGGTACGCGTCACTCTCACGCTGGTTCTGGTGATAGATATGCCTCTGAGAGCCCTTGTTGACCCGGAGCGCAGCGACAGCTCCTCCAAGTCGCTCAGAGCCGCTCAGGCCCCGTAGGGGCGGTTACCAGAGGCGTCAGCCGACTGCCTAGCGGGTAGCCCAGACTGAACCCACGCGTCGCGTTCGGAGTTGCCCACAGAACGGGCTTTCTAGCTACAGGTGAGATAGAGCCCCTACAGGAGTACTACATGGGGCGTTTTTGCCGATCTCTGAGAGCCAGTGAACACGCGGCTCCCAGCGTTTTTTTCGAGATCAAGGCGGTACCGTTTCTGCGTAAAGGCGGTACCGTTTCTGCGTAAACACCCCCGATTTCGGGGGCGTAGGCGGTACCGTTTCTGCGTGGATAAGTCGGTCTATACAGATCTTCTCAGTCGGTTATCCACCGTTGCCGATGGCAGGTGGCAGCCTGCGTTGCGGTGCTCCCCTGACGTGCGTCGGTGAAGGCCGCAGCTCTAGCCCGGTCTCGACCTCGGTGACTCGCGCAGACGGATACAGTGCAAGCACGGGCCGTATCTGCATACGGAGCTTCTTCCGAAAGTTGCGCATGCCCTGTGGGCTATCCGGATAGCCGGCACCGAACTGGGCGCGCAGCCCTTCCCATGGGATCGTCGTCGGACGCTTCACGGTGTGCATCCGGTAGGTCAGCCAGGCGTACAGATCGAGCGCCAGCGGCGATCGCCGAAGCACCCCAAGCGCCCGCAGGTCGATCGGCACCGCGTGATCGACGATCTCCCGAAAGAAGTCATCGGAGAGGGTCACCACATCGTCGCCGGCGATCGTCTTGGTCATCTGTCCGTTCGGGCCAACCGTAGCTCCCCACCACTCGGTGGTGCTGTTCTGTTTGGCAACCAGGTAGCGCGACTCCTGTAGCCCCTCGGACAGCGTCATCCGGCTGCTGGTAATCACGCAGCTGAACAGGGCGCGCGCCTGCTTCTTGAGCTGCGTGATTGACCCGCGTGCCCCACCCGTTGGACGTGGCAGCCCGACCTTGCGCATGAAGTCCGCCAGGCTGTCGCCCAGCGGAATCATCGGATCTTGCCGGCGCACCGCCTCGGTCGCCATCCATGCCAGCAACAGCCGCGGAATCGAGCCGTAGGGCAA